>JAAFYQ010000290.1:0-70931 GCA_013389735.1 Phaseolus lunatus
TATATTAACATTAATATAAGTATAATAAAAATCGTAATATGACAGAAGAACTTGTCTGGTTTAGTGGTTAAAGCTTCTCTGGTGACTGGAAGGACTTGTGTTCGAATCCTGCCTGCTGCAGTTTCCTTCCAATATTAATTTGGGACTTGGGTTCGAGTCCTAACCATTGCAAAGTGCTTCCAACATTAAAGGTAGGTCTAAATAAAAATTAGAAATAATTAAAAAGATAAAAATAATAATGAAAAAATTAAAAATAAAATTTATTGGATTTTGAAATCCGTATGTAACACATAATTACATACGGATTTTTGGTCTTACATACGGATTTTGACTGTATGTAATTCCAATTTTTCTTGTAGTGGTTGTTGGTCAGCCCAGAAAAGGTAATTAAGATAAAAGATAAAGAGATATTTTATCTGTTGTGATATTATTCTGAAGATAAAAGATAAAGAGATATTTTATCCATTGTGATATTATTCTGAAGATAAAATATATAATAATTGTTATTGTTTAAGTTTGATATCATATTATTCTGAAGATAAAAGATAAAGAGACATTTTATCTGTTGTGATATTATTTTGAAGATAAAAGATCTAATTGTTATTGGTTAAGATAAAGAGATATTTTATCTCTTGTGATAATATGCATGTTAGTTGCATAATAATTAATGGAGACATCTTCCAGTGCAACAAGAAGACGCAGGTCAGTATCCCAAAGAGACAGGTTGAAGAAGAGCTTTCCACCCAAGTCAATTGGCAAGAAAAATCATCATCTTCTTCCAAGCTATTAAAGCTTCCTCGTAAAACCTACGACACCAACATATCCATTCCTACCATTGTTAAAGGTCACAACAAACAAACCACATTTTTTCATTTCCTGCTACAATGCTCCTACTTCGTTCAATGTTTCTTTCACTGTTACAAAAAAATAAAACTTTCTGGTAATGGCAAATGTTTTCTCAAAACCCAAAAGCTGAATTTAGAGGTTTCTAATCATATAGCTATTACTACAAGAAAAAGCTCTTTTTCCCATGAATAGTTACTCGTGGAATTGTTTTTGTATGTAAAGTGGTGGTTAATGTCCTAAAGAGAGAGAGAAAATGGAAGATAGGTGGTAGAAAAAAATTGTACAGTGGGTACCATATTTAATGCATAGGTAAAATAAAAACTTTTAAAAAAAGAAAAGAAAAAATATTACGTCTAAATTGATTTCTATGATAGGTCTTGCATTCCTCCACTGAAACATTCTACTTTTCCTAGACTGAAAACATCGTGTAACTTGGGTTTTCTTAGAAAAAGGAAATGAGGGTTCTCAAGTCCAAATCCAAATCGTGAGGATGTGAGAAATCAAAATACAAACACTTTGAGAGTTCTGCAATCTAACCGAAACCCAAAGAATGGAACTTTGAAGTTCTTGTTCTTTCTCTGTTTCAAAAATATGTTCCCAATCTCTCTGTCATTCCAAAATTGCAACCTAAAGCCCGTGTGATGAACTCCAAGCTCTTGGTTGGAGGGGTGAATGGAGAGTCAATGGAATGGAATGAAGTTTAAGGGCAGTGAAAGGTAGAGAGGTGCTAGGGTTCGTGAAGTTATGGAGCTGCAATAAAGGGGAAAGAGGTTCGGCCAACCTTCCCTAGGTTCACTAGGCCAAAGAGGCCCACTAACAAGAGAGATTTGGGAGAGAATGATTGTTCAAATTTAGGAATAGTCATTCATTAATTGCAAATCTAAATACATGAGTGGATTTTAGGGTATTTATAGATGAAGGTAGCTTGCTTCTTGAGCTACCATAGCTCTACTTAAGTAAGCTTAACTATGGTAAGTATGGTGGCTTAAGGAAGTCGTATGAACTCTTCTAAGGTGCTCTAGAAGCCCTTATTTGTGTGAAAAGTTAGGGTTTCTAGAGTATGCTTATTTTATCTATTGTTCCGGCCGCTTGACTCGAATGTGGAGGATTGCCTCGTCACTCCTTCGTCTAGCCCTCTGTTCTGCAGGAACGCTCCAAGAACCACCACCGGAACTCCAAACGCTGCCTGCAAAACACACAGACGGCGCCTCTAGCGGCCGTTGTAGCTCCGACGCTCAAGTCAGGCAATAGGAACACCAAAACTATATCTGAATCTCTCTGTGAGACTCGTGTGTGACTCAAACTCTCCAATGTGTAAGCTATCAGAATCTGTCAAAAACCCCCCCTCAATTTCTTTAAGAGTTTGTATATATACCTGAGTCTTTCTCTCTCCTGACGGTTATTCCTCTTGACACGTGGATAACATCTGGTCGTACACGTGTCACCATATGGATTATCTGCAGCTGAAACGTTACTTCCACTGTGCCCCTGCGACTAAGTTATCCACACAGGGAGTAGCTTAGTACGCAGGCTACTCTGGGCACAACCTTAACATGGCGAGCTGGTTAACCCTGGGCATTGCAGCTCACACTACACATGGTGGCAGATATGCCACTTATCCTTTGTACTTAGACCATACAACAAGTGCTTGCCAAGTCTTCTCAAACACCCGGCGATGTGCTCTTTCGGCGACTTGCTGACCACCTGATCTCCTAACCTTAACACACGGCGATCATGTGCAATCTAGGCGATTACTGATCCATACCGGCGATGAGCGATTACTCATCCTCAAGGCGATAGGCGATTACTCACCTCAAGGCAATAGGCGATTACTCATCCTCAAGGCGATAGGCGATTACTCACCTCAAGGCAATAGGCGATTACTTATCATCACAGGCGACAGGCAATTACCATTCTGAGTGATCACCTCCCTGATTCGCCTGCTATCCTCTACCAGGTGTTACTCTGTGAATGGTCCACGTGGTCAACTGCTGCTGATGTCATCGACTACCGATGACCGACCGAATCACAAGCCCCCCAGTCTCGAGCTGTGAACTTGTTCTCAGCGAAGAGACTAAGAAATCGTCTTCTGACGGTCTACAGGAGCGCAAACTCTGATACTAACACTGTTTCATTCCTTCTTCTTCGCCTTCAAACATTCAAAGCATCTCTCTGGATCATCTAGAGATTCACCTTCTCTGTTTTCTTCTTCTCAAATGTACTGGAGTTCGCTGCGTTTCTTCTCTTTAACTCTCTGCATGTGACTAACTGTTAACTAGCTTAGGCTTTAGCGCGATCTAACTGCAACCCCTCAAACTTGGCCTCTGACTTGATCGCGGCTAACTGTTACCTTAGCATTGCCTTCAACATAACTTCGTGCTGGATGACTGACTTAACGGGCCTAAACGCTTCGGCTTCACGCAGCAGAACTTGCTTCTACCACCGACCACCGACTAGCATGTTAGTGCACCACCGATCAGTCATCGCGCTTCGGGCTTCGCTGCACTTCTCTACCACACCAGCGCTGAGTGCATAGAGGGTCTGAACACCAACTATGACGCCTGTGTTTTGGGGAAGAAAAGTGCTTCTCGACGACCCCTCTTGCCTCAACCTTGCTGTAAGAAGCAGAGGAAGAGGACTTTTCTCTCGCCTCAACCTTGCTGTGAAAGGTAGAGGAAGAGGACTTGGTTCTCTCGCCTCAACCTTGCTGTAAAAAGCAAAGGGAAGAGGACTTTCTCTCTTGCCTCAGTCTCGCTGTACAAAGTTGAGGTGAGGACTTTCACTCGCCTGCACCTCGCTGTACAATGTCGAGGGAGGACTTTCTTCTTTCTCGCCTGCACTTGCTCAAGGGCAAGGAGGACTTCCTCTGTTCTCGCCTGCACTTGCTCAAGGGCAAGGAGGACTTCCTCTGTTCTCGCCTGCACTTGCTCAAGGGCAAGGAGGACTTCCTCTGGTGCCTGCACTTGCTCAAAGGCAAGGAGGACTTCCTCTGGTGCCTGCACTTGCTCAAAGGCAAGGAGGACTTCCTCTAGTGCCTGCACTTGCTCAAAGGCAAGGAGGTCTTCCTCTGGTGCCTGCACTTGCTCAAGGGCAAGGAGGACTTCCTCTGTTCTCGCCTGCACTTGCTCAAGGGCAAGGAGGACTTCCTCTGGTGCCTGCACTTGCTCAAAGGCAAGGAGGACTTCCTCTGGTGCCTGCACTTGCTCAAGGCAAGGAGGACTTCCTCTGTTCTCGCCTGCACTTGCTTAAAGGCAAGGAGGACTTCCTCTGGTGCCTGCACTTGCTCAAAGGCAAGGAGGAATTCCTCTTTCTCGCTTGCACTTGCTCAAAGGCAAGGAGGACTTCCTCTAGTGCCTGCACTTGCTCAAAGGCAAGGAGGACTTCCTCTGGTGCCTGCACTTGCTCAAAGGCAAGGAGGACTTCCTCTGGCCTCAACCTTGCTGTATAAAGCAGAGGAAGAGGACTTTCTCTCGCCTCAACCTTGCTGTGTAAAGCAGAGGTGAGGACTTTCTCTTGCCTCAACCTTGCTGTATAAAGCAGAGGAAGAGGACTTTCTCATGGGCGCACGCTCCCAGGGGGGGGGGGGGGGGCGCCAGGCGTGGCTGTTTAAGCGCACACACTGGGCGCGCCCTGCCTGCATTGCCTCATCGCGCGTTCACCGACGTCCCGACCGGCGATGATCTCTTCCTCTGGAATCATACGAGGTGCATGCTTTACGCTCTCACTGGGAACTTGGGTCCCAACTTAACACGTGTTAGCAAGACCCCGATGACCATGCACCGACCGAGTACTCACTCTCTACATGCACCGACGGCTGATCGCGGTCTGCATGCACTGATGGCTGATCGCGCTCTACATCCCAGCGCTTATCTGCGGGTGGTGGCCACTTGGTAACTCACCACCGATCACCTGGTCTTGCACCTGGGGCAAGGAGAACTTTAAACTGGGAACACTCGCACACTTTATGTACTGAAAATCTTTTATTGGGTGGCATCGTTAAAAAGAGTGCCCCTGATCTGCTCAACTGTTTAATACACTAAGTGTGTGTACAGCGCGATAGCGCATCTACTTTACAACTTAACGAAAGTAGGAAAGAAGCGTGTAGCGTCCTGGGTTCTGGGAATAGTCGTTCCGTCCAGAGTCACCAGCCGACAAGCTCCATTCTTCAACGTCTCAACCACTCTGGATGGGGTCTCCTTTAACCGGCGATGACCGCCCTGGCAATGCACACACATGGGGCGATCATGCCTTCCGCTTCAGCTCTGGGAGCCCCCCCAGTGTAGCCTCTTCCATCACCTCACCTCCCCAAACACAGGGAGTTCATGCTGCTGGTCGCCTTCCTGGGACCCCGAAGCGCGATCACCTTGTGTCTTCTGCAGGTAATCGGTCAGGAACCCTGTCTCCACCAACTCAGCAAGCTGACGCCCCAACGCCAGGCACTTACAGAGTGTATGTCCATAAGCTTGATGGAACTCACACCACTCATCCTTCCTCCCTCCAAGTACCCTGTCGGTTTTCTCTGGCACATGGAGTCTTGCTGCCACAGCAGGGATGGCGATCAGCTCCGCCAAACTTATCATGAAATCATACCGGGGGGGTGCGTTGCTTGCACGCCCCCTGGTCTGGTCCTTCCTTGGTGCATAAGGGCGAGACCTTCCCTGCTCCTTCCTCCCTTCCTTGATCTCATGCACCCGCGCCTGTTGCTGCTGATTCCCCTGACCTCCACGTGGCTTCGACGGTGCAGCACTTCCTCTCTTCTCAGAGACCTCTGTCTCTACTACTATGTATGCCACCGCGCGTCGCCGTATCTCGGTGAAGGTGGCAGGGTGGCTCCTGATGAGCGATTCACTGAAAGGACCAGGGAGGACACCTCTCTTGAACGCATGCACCAGCATGTCTTCATCCTTGACGGGCAATCTCACCACCTGCGCCCCAAAGCGATTGAGGTAGTCCTTCAACGGCTCCCTCTGATACTGGCGCATGTCAAACAGGTCGTAGGACACCACTGGCGCAGGTCAGTTAATGATGTACTGCTCCGTGAACAGCTTCGCAAACTGATGGAAGGAAGTGACGTGGCCCTCTGGCAGGCTCACGAACCACTCCATAGCCACTCCGCTCAGTGTACTCATGAACATCTTGCAGTACACAGCATCTGAACCCAGTCAGCATCATCTGAGTGTGGAAGGCTGTCAGGTGTGCTTCTGGATCTTCCACCCCCGTGAACGACGCTTTCAGTCCCACCAGATTGGGAGGCACCACCGTGTTCATGATCTCGAGGGAGAAAGGCATAGGGAATACTCTAGGAGGCGATTGCGGCGTCGACGTCCTCTCTTCCACTGCGCGCTCCTTCTGCGCCTGCAATTCCCTACGCAGCTCTTCATTCATACGGCTCAACTCTTCGTTTCTTCTCTGCGATGCAGTCAGCTCTGCACGCATTTTCTCTTGCTCAGCTCTCGATTCCGCGATGCTATCTTGCAGCGCGCACATCATCTCCACTGCCTGGGCCATGGTAACCGCTCCTTCTTCAGCAGATGGCGTAGGTGAGGTTTGCCTGGTTCTTCTTCTCATCTTCTCAACACTTCAACGTAACTTCACTTCGACGAAATGATCAAGAAGCTCCAAGAAACTTCAAGAAACCTCAAGAAACTTCAAGAACTGCAACGTGGATGGGAACAAAATTCACACGTGCCCCGCGGTGGGCGCCTAATGATCCTGCCGCTTGACTCGAACGTGGAGGATTGCCTCGTCACTCCTTCGTCTAGACTTCTGTTCTGCAGGGACGCTCCAAGAACCACCGCCAGAACACCAAACGCTGCCTGCAAAACACACAGACGGCGCCTCTGGCGGCCGTTGTAGCTCTGACGCTCAAGTCAGGCAACAGGAACACCAAAACTATATCTGAATCTCTCTGTGAGACTCGTGTGTAACTCAAACTCTCAAATGTGTAAGCTGTAAGAATCTGTAAAAACCTCCCCTCAATTTCGTTAAGAGTTTGTATATATACCTGAGTCTTTCTCTCTCCTGATGGTTATTCCTCTTGACACGTGGATAACATCTGGTCATACACGTGTCACCATCTGGAGTACCTGTAGCTGAAACGTTACCTTCACTTTGCTCCTGCGACTAAGTTATCTGTAAGGACCTAGAAACTTTAATTGGAATGAAAGTATTATATTTAAATAATTTCAGAAGATGTTATTATTTAAAATACAAAGAGTTGGTAATTGAAGTTTCGTAGTAGTCGGACCTCGGACATCGCCCAAGATCTGGGGTCAGCTGGTAGAGGTCGGTCGGATGACGTGTGGATCAAGAAGAGTAAAGGAAGAAAAGTGTAGTTAAGAAGTCTTCTACGAGATCGCCGTTATTGAAGACGGAGGCGATCTCTGACTTCTCTGGGATATAATCGCCTGTCGCCTAGAGGAGACATGACCGCCAATCGCCTATGGTGTACGTGATCGACGGGAGTGCACGTAGTATGTGGTCTAGATACTGGATCAACCAGAGTGGGTTCCACAAAACCACACGTATCAAGGTGTGGTTAAGCCTTAGATACGCTGTGCATGCAAAGCTCTATGCTTGAGCATAAGAAGTCATCCTTAGTGTTGCATGCATGGGAGCACGAGGAGTAGTGCTGATCTACTCTTGGAAATGTGAAGCTACCGACGTCACCAAGCCATGTGGAGGTAATACCTTGGACGTAACATAGTGGGATGGAGAACCTTCAGCAAGGTGTGACGATATGACATCGGTGAGCAGAGTAAGGCGATGTGTTCTCGTCACACACAAGGGCAATAAGAGATCGCCAACAGGATGAGAGGAACATCGGTCATCAACCAGGATGGGAGACACATCGGTGGTCTGCCAGGGTGAGACATCGGTGGTCTGCCAGGTTGAGACATCGGTTGTCTTCCAGGGTGAGACATCGGTGGTCTGCCAGGGAGAGACATCGGTTGTCTGCCAGTGTGAGGAATCAGTCATCACCGGGATGAGGCACATCAGTCATCGCCGGTATAAGAGGCACATCGGTCGCCTCCCAGGGAGAGACATCGGTCGTCCTCCAGGATGAGGCCTCGGTGGATAGTCATCGCGCGAGCGGTCATCGGTGGAAGGTTATCGCGCGATGTCGAGTTTCACGCAGATAAGGTGGGACCCAGGCTCGCAACATCAGACGTACTGCACGCGCGACACGTAGACAAAAATGGTGGTTCAGAATAGTGACCTCAGAATGTTGGCATGTGCAGAGTCACGCGTGGTCGTACTGTTCAGGGCAGCGTGCACGCAAGCTTCCTGCAGAGTGGGTGGTGGCAGCGGCTTTTGTGGACAAGTTGGTTTAAGATTTAAAAACTCACTTCTGAGAGGCAAAGAAGGTGCTGTGGTTCAAGAGTGACAGTGAGTGAGTGAGTTACCTTCATCCTTCTCTTTTCTCTCCTTCACTCTGCCATTCAGGCCTTATCACGTTCCTGCTTAGCTATCGACGACTGCCCTTGGAGCACCTGGGAGGTTCTCTGCAAGTTCTACAAACCAGACGCTAAAACAGAGTGAAAGCATCTTTAAGCTTCGTTGGGTTTCGGAGTTCTTGGAGTTTTGCGCAAGTCCAGGTAAGGGAAGCTAGCTTTATTTTCAATAAAAGCCGTAGATTTGCTGTTTCTGAAGTGAAGGCGACGTGGTCGCCGGTTTCATATTGTTTTCGTGATTCTCTGTTCTATGTGTTTGGGCGACGTGGTCACCGGTTTTAAACCCCTTTTTCATGATGTTCTATTCTTATGTGTTTGGGCGACGTGATCGCCGGTTTTAAATACAGATTTCGAAATCCCCCGTTTTGGACGTGATCGCCGGTTTTGGCGTTGTTTTTCGAACTCCCCTGTTTTTGGTGTTGTTTGAAAACTGTTTGAGATTTAAATGTGATATTCGAAAATATGAACCATGGAATGATTGTTGTTGTGTTTTGAATCATTCATTTAAGTGTTATATGATGTGTGGAATGTCATGAATATGGGATCAAGACATAGTATTTTCAGGAAAGGAAATACCGTGTTGAGATTTGGTTATGAAGTGTATTGATCTGTGAGTATCCTGTGAATGAGGCGATCCTGACTCTGCTGAGATAATGGAATCACATAGAGGAAGTTATTCAGTTGGTGAGAGTCGAAGGAGGTTCATATGAATGGGTGAGTCATGTGAAAAAGAACGAGCTCGGCCTGTTATATGGATTAACCCTGTCATACTGTGAGAGTGATGAAATTGAGATCGAGATTGTGTTGATGCGCATGGCTGTGGAAACATTACAGCAAATGAAGTATGACAGGTGCATGTCTCTGGATGCTAAGTTCAACGCACGAGTCTTCCGGAAGTAGTGTCAAGTGTCTTGTGTGATGAGTCCGTGGAAGTCTGACGTGAGAAATGAGGAACATTGAAATTGATAGACACTTGATGCATTATGTGAATTGAAAGACTTTTGAGGAATTGTGAAATATGTGATTTCTTGATGGCTGTGTGATATGAATGAGGAAGTGATGGACTTTTGTGAATGTTTAAAAAGGCTGATCTATGTTGGTTGTCCAGTTCATAATTTAAAGTTTAAAAATATCTAGCTTACCCTTTGTATTGTTATGTGGCTGTTTTCTCTTAAAACTGTGATGATCATGTATTTTACACGGGAGCAGATGTATCTTCCAGGGAGTAGATCTCCTCAGTGAGTGGTAGCCGGGAGGAGATCGCCCGTTTCTGTCTCTACGTGGTGATCGCCTGTTTATGTCTCTACGTGGTGATCGCCTGTTTTCTGTTCTGATAGCAGATCGGCTGTTTTGGGTCTTCTGATAGGAGATCGACTGTTTTGTCCTTTTCATGCTGTATTTGGTTCATATTTCGAAACAATTGATGGAATGTATTAAAACCCTATAAGAGGGACGTCTCTTTTTGAATACAATGTACGGGATGATGTATTTTCAATATCTAATACATATGTTGATTTTATAAATTTAATATCTACGCTTTATTCTATTATATAAATAGGAAAAGGTTTTGGAGGGATGTTACATTATCCACACAGGGAGTAGCTTAGTGCACAGGCTACCCTGGGCGCAACCTTAACATGGCGATCTGGTTAACCCTGGGCATCGCAGCTCACACTACACATGGTGGCAGATATGCCACTTATCCTCTGTACTTAGACCATACAACAAGTGCTTGCTAAGTCTTCTCAAACACCCGGCGATGTGCTCTTTCGGCGATCTCCTAACCTTAACACACAGCGATCATGTGCAATCTAGGCGATTACTGATCCATACCGGCGATGAGCAATTACTCATCCTCAAGGCGATAGGCGATTACTCACCTCAAGGCGATAAGCGATTACTCATCCTCAAGGCGATAGGCGATTACTCACCTCATGGCGATAGGCGATTACTCATCATCACAGGCGACAGGCGATTACCATTCTGAGTGATCGCCTCCCTGATTCGCCTGCTATCCTCTACCACGTGTTACCCTGTGAATGGTCCACGTGGTCAACTGTTGCTGATGTCATCGACTACCGATGACCGACCGGATCAGTCAGTAAGGTCCTTCAGGGGCCTGAGGTATGGTACCAGGCCATCGCAAAGGCGGCCCTAGCGGTGGTATTCTTATCAAAAAGGCTGCATCATTACTTCCACAGTTTTACTATCATAGTAATGACAAACCTCCCCATCTGCAAGGTCCTGCAAAAACCTGATGTAGCAGGGCGCATGGTTCGTTGGGCAGTAGAGCTGTCCGAGTTCGAGATTCAATACGAACCCAGGGGCCCCATCAAGGGTCAGGTCTACGCTGACTTTGTAGCCGAGCTCACCTCGGCAGCTTCACCCCGGAGTGAGATAAGGTTTAAATGGATCCTTTCAGTTGACGGTTCGTCCAACCTGTAGGGCAGCGGCGTCGGGGTCATACTCGAAGGTCCAGATGGAGTCTTGATAGAACAAGCTCTGCGTTTCGCCTTCAAAGCCAGCAACAACCAGGCGGAGTATAAAGCCCTGATAGCGGGGATGTTATTAGCAAAGGAAATGGGCGTGGGGTGTAACATCCCGCCAAAAACTATTCATATTTATATAATGAAAATAAAGGTAAACAAATAATGTTGAAGAGAACATAATTATATATATAAGTAATGAAGTTGCTCCTCACAGGGAGTTTAATACATAACCAGTCAAATGTTTTTCAAAACTTAACGAAATCAATCAAATACAACGAAAACGGCGGTCTCCATACATAAACCGGCGATCTCCTAACAGAAGACCCCAAAACAGGTGATCTGCTATCAGGACATAAATCCGGCGATCACCACCAAGAGATAGAATCAGGCGATCTCTTCCCCGGCGACCACTCACTAAGGAGCTCTACTTCCTGGAAGATCATCTGCTCCCGTGTAAAAATTACACGATCATCACAGTTTTAAGAGAAAAGCAGCCATAGAGCAGAACACGCAGGGTAAGCTATATATTTTAAAGAGAGTTTAAATATGAACATAAAAATCAGGATAAAACAAATTCAAGATACCCACATAAAACTATAAAGTTTCTCATTCCCTTCACCTGATCGCCAAGAAATCACACACTTTACAATATTTGCACAGAGTCATTCTATTTCACAAACTGCATCAAGTGTCTATCAATTTCAAGGTCCCTCATTTCTCACGTCAGACTACCACTGACTCAGCACACAAGACACTTGACACTACTTCCGGAAGACTCGTGCATTGATTAGACTCAGAGATTTGCACCTGTCATACTGCCCACTGTGAAATCACACACATTCACAGGGTCGCCGTGAAATCACACACATTCACAAGCAAATAAATGAATCTCAATATCATCACTATCCTAGCATGACAGGGTTAATCCACACAACAGGCCGAGCTCGTTCTTTTTCACACGACTCACCCATTCATATGAACCTCCTTTGACTCTCACCAACTGAGTAACTTCCTCTATGTGATTCCATTATCTCAGCAGAGTCAGGATATCTCATTAGGAATCACCGATCAATGCACATCCTACACGATCTTACACGGTATTTTCTTTCCTGAAAATACTATGCCTTGATCCCACATTCACCACATTCAACACATCACATAACACTTAAAGGAATGATTTCAATCACAGCAAAACTCACTCCAAGGTTCTTATTTTCGAATATCTCATTTAAATCTCAAACAGTTTCAAAGCAACACCAAAAACAGGGGAGTTCGTAAAACAGCGCCAAAACCGGCGATCTGGTTCAAAAACAAGGTATTTCGAAGTCTGTATATAAAACCGGCGACCACGTCGCCCAAACACATGGAACAGAGCATCACGAAGATGAAAATGAAACCGGCGACCACGTCGCCCTCACTTCAGAAACAGCTAATCTACGGCTTTTATTGAAGATAAAGCTAGCTTCCCTTACCTGGACTTGCGCAAAACACCAGGAGCTCCGAAACCCAACGAAGCTTAAGGAATGCCTTGGCTCTGTTTTTGCGTCTGGTTTGAAGGACTTGCAGAGAACCTCCCAAGTGCTCTAATGGTGGCCGTCGCTCGTCGTACTCTTGTGTGAAGGTGCCAGAATCGCAGTGCGAAGGAGAGAATGGAGGAGAAGGGAGGTAAACTCACTCTTTCGCTCTTGAACAACTGCAACGTTCCCCTCTCTCAGAAAAGGGTTTTTGCATCTTAAACCAGCTTGTCCACAAAAGCAGCTGCCACCACCCACTCTGCAGAGAAGTCTGAGTGTACGTTTCTCTGAACAGTACGACCATGTTTGTCTCTTGCGCATGCCAACCACTTCCTGAACAGTACGACCGCGCGTGTCTCCTGCGCATGCCAACATTCTGATGTCACTATTCTGAATCATCCTTTTTGTCTACGTGGCGTACGTGCAGGACGTTCCATGCTGGGAGTCTGGGTCCCACCTTCTCTGTGTGAAACTCGACATCGCGCGATAACCTTCCACCGATGACCGCTCGCGCGATGACTATCCACTGAGGTCTCATACTGGCAAACGACCTATGTCTCTCCCTGGAAGACGACCGATGTCTCTCTCTGGGAGACGACCGATGTCTATCCCTGGCGACACCCGCATGCCTCTCGCGACCCGGCGATGCCTGCATGCCTCGCGTCCCGACGACGTCCACATGCCTCGCGCCCTGGCAATGCCCGCATGCCTCTCGCGCCCTGGCGACGTCCACATGCCTCGCGCCCTGGCGATGCCCGCATGCCTCTCGCGCCCTGGCGATCATGTGTAGTAGACGACCGGCGATCTCATAGTCTTCTAAACTACACTTTCCTTCCTTTTTATTTTAAATAAAAGCATACTTAGAATTCATTTAAAATATATCCCTTTTTATTCCAATTCAATTTTACAGGTCCTTACATGGGGAGCCTGCTGGCAAAAAGCGACTCGCTCTTGGTCACAAGACAGGTCACTTGAGAGTACCAAGCCAAGGATCCACAACTTGCTGCTTATCTCAGCTACGTACAGTTATTGAAAGGCACATTTCTAGAGTTCGAACTGCTACATGTACCACGGGAGCAAAATGCCAGAGGTGACTTGTTAGCAAAACTCGCCAGCTCAGGCAAGGGGGGCAAACAGAGGACTGTAATACAGGAAACCTTAAGAGCACCTCGAACAGCTGCAGGAGAGCCCACGGATGTGCAAATGGTAAACGTTGTGCAGGAAGGGGGAAGGAGTCATAGGTCGCTGACTCAAGAAACGTTGAAAGCACCTCGCATAAGTTCTTATGGCCTGCTAGTAGAAATATCGTCGCAGGTTTGCTTGGTGGAAGAAGGAGAGACTTTGATGACGCCTTATCAATGTTATCTAGTAGACGAGACACTTCCGTTAGACCCGGCGGAAGCAAGAGTTGTGAAGAAGAATGCGCCCCGCTACACGTTGTTTAACAAAAACCTATTCAGACATGGTTATTCCCATCATCTTTTGATATGCGTGAGTGGGGCACAGTGCACTCGCATAATAGCAGAACTACATGAAGGAATATGCGGAAGCCACATTGGGGGCCAAGCCCTAGCAGCCAAGACCATCCGCGTAGGGTACTATTGGCCCACAATGAGAGAAGACTGCATAAGGTACGCACAGAGGTGTAAAAAGTGTCAAGAGCACGCGGACTGGCATAGCGCGCCACCAGAAGAGCTGAGATCCCTCCATAGCCCGTGGCCTTTCCACACGTGGGGGATCGACATCCTGGGACCTTTCCCACTCGCAGTCAGACAGATGAAATATCTGGTGGTGGCCATAGAAAACTTCACCAAATGGATCGAAGCTGAACCAGTGGCACAGATTATAGCGCACAAGGTCCAGCATTTCGTTTGGAAGAATATAGTGTGTCGTTTTGGAATCCCAAGGCATCTTGTAAGGACCTGAAAAATTTATTGGAATAAAAGAGTTATATTTTAAATAAATTCTAAGTATGTTTTTATTTAGAATAGAAAGGGAGGAAAAAGTTAAGTTTAGAAGGCTACGAGGTCGCCGGTCGCCTGCTACACATGAGCGCCAGGTGGACATCGCGCGGGCGCGAGAGGCATGCAGGCATCGCGCGGGCGTGAGAGGCATGCAGGCATCGCGCGGGCGTGAGAGGCATGCAGGCATCGCGCGGGCGTGAGAGGCATGCAGGCATCGCGCGGGCGCGAGGGGCATGCGGGCATCGCGCGGACGCGAGGCACGCGGGCATTGCCAGGGCGCGATGCATGTGGACGTGGCCAAGGCGCGAGAGTTATGAGGGCGTCGCCAGGGAAGACATCGGTTGTCTCCCAGAGGAAGACATCGGTCGTTCGCCAGGAAGTGGTCATCGGTTGCTAGCCTTCGCGCGAGAGGTCATCGGTTGTTAGCCTTCGCGCGAGAGGTCATCGGTTGTTAACCTTCGCGCGAGAGGTCATCGGTTGTTAGCCTTCGCGCGAGAGGTCATCGGTTGTTAACCTTCGCGCGAGAGGTCATCGGTTGTTAGCCTTCGCGCGAGAGGTCATCGGTTGTTAGCCTTCGCGCGAGAGGTCATCGGTTGTTAGCCTTCGCGCGAGAGGTCATCGGTGGATAGTCTTCGCGCCTGTGGTCATCGGTGAAAAGGTCATCGGGCTACGTTAAGTTACACACAGAGAACGTGGGACCCAGACATCCAGCATGAGACGTTCTGCACGCGCGCCACGTAGACGAAAAGGGTGGTTCAGAATAGTGACATCAGAATGTTGGCATGCGCGGGAGACACTCGCGGTCGTACTGTTCAGAGCAGTGGCTGGCATGCACAAGCGACAAACAGTGGCAGTACTGTTCAGAGCAGTGGTTGGCATGCACCAGAGGCAACAGTGGTCGTACTGTTCAGGGAAGCGTGCACGCAAACTTCCCTGCAGAGTAGGTGGTGGCAGCTGCTTTTGGAGGGATAAGTTGGTTTAAGTCACTGAAATCCACTACTGAAGAGGAAGAAACGTTGCAGCCTTCGAAGAGAGAAAGAGTGAGTTACCTCCCTTCTCCTCCAGATATATCCTTCGCGCTGCGATTCTAACACCTTCACACGAGAGTACGACGAGCGACAGCCACCATTAGAGCACCTGGGCAGTTCTCTGCAAGCTCTTCAAAACCAGACACAAGAACAGAGTCAAGGCGTTCTTCAAGCTTTGTTGGGTTTCGGAACTCTAAGTGTTTGCGCAAGTCCAGGTAAGGGAAGCTAGCCTTCATCTTTAATACGAACCATCGTTTAGCCTTTTCTGAAAGGTGGGCGACGTGGTCGCCGTTTTCGCTTTCGTCTTCATGAAATGCTTTGTGTTATGTGTTTGGGCGACGTGGTCGCCGGTTTTAAACATAGTCTTTGAAAACGCTCTGTGGTTGAACTAGATCGCCGGTTTTGGCGCTGTTTTACGAAATCTCTGTTTTTGATGTTGTTTCGAAACTACTTGAGATTTACATGAGATATTCGAAGATCTGAAGCTTTGAAATGTTTGCTGATGTGATTTGAATCATTTACTTGAATGGTATGATGTGTTTGGATGTGGGATCGAGGCATAGTATTTTCAGGAAAGGAAATACCGTGTTGAGATTGGTTAGGAAGTGCATTGATCAGTGAGTAACCTGTTAATGAGACGATCCTGACTCTGCTGAGATAATGGAATCACGTAGATGAAGTTATTCAGTTGGTGAGAGTCGAAGGAGGTTCATACGTATGGGCGAGTTGTTCAAATGGGAACGAGCTCGAGCTGTTGTATGGATTAACCTTGTCATACCAGGAGAATGGTAACATTGAGATTGTATATGCGCATGCTGTGTGGATTCACAGTGGTATGGTATGACAAGTGCATGTCTCTGGATACTAAGTTCAACGCACGAGTCTTCCGGAAGTAGTGTCAAGTGTCTTGTGTTGAGAGTCAGTGGAAAGTCTGACATGTGAAATGAGAAACTGGAATATTGATAGACACTTGATGCTGTGTTGTGAAATGGAATGACTATGGGAAATGTAGTGAATTTGTGATTTTGGGCGATCAGCTGAATGCTAATTGTAGTTCTACGTTTTACATGGATAATTTGGAACTTGGTTTACTTTGATTGTCATGTTCATGATTTAAACTCTATTTAAAGATATCTAGCTTACCCTTTATTTTGTATTGCTCTGTGGCTGTTTTCTATTAAAAACTGTGATGATCGTGTATTTTACACGGGAGCAGATGATCTTCCAGGGAGTAGAGCTCCTCAGTGAGTGGTCGCCGGAAGGAGATCGCCTATCTCCGTCTCTACCGGGTGATCGCCGGTTTATGCCTCCATCGGGTGATCGCCGGTTTTCGTGTCCTGATAGAAGATCGCCGTTTTGAGGTCTTCTGTTAGAGATCGCCGTTTTAAAGTTGGAGATCGCCGTTTTCTTTTGAGACCGCCTGTCTTACTGCATTTCTTTTATTTTCGTAAAATCTTGCAAACATTTGATTTGGTTATGTATTAAACTCCCTAAGAGGAGTAACTTCATTTCTGATATATATATAAATACATATTATTTTGCACTCTTCAATATTATTTGGTTACACTTAATTTCAATTATACATGGATGTATGTATTATTTTGGCGGGATGTTACATTAATGGTATCAGAGCAGTTCGTCCTTAGGATGACCTGAGGGCTGTGGATCCATTGTGTTTCTTCTGCTCATGAAAGTTATTTGAATTTAAAATAATAACTATAGTGAAAGGTTTTCAAACGTTTTTGTATTGAAATTTTGTGTGTGCTTTGGTGAATATATGTTCTAATTGAAAATCTTAGTATTAAGAATGAGAAGGCCTTGATAAAGTAGTGAGGGTGCACACTCATAACTGGATCGAGATGAGTCTCAATCTTAATTCCAAAGGTTTGATGTTTAGCATATATTGAATTCTGGTGTGAGCCATCTCATTCTCTTGAGTGTCTTTGTAATTGATTGAAAATGGTTGATTAGATTGGTGACTGCATACCAGTAGTTGTGCTGGTGTTATGCTTGATGTTATAAGCATTATGATTCTGTGGATGAACTCAAATTCTTAATGACTTTGAGATGCTGACCTTGGTAAGGTCTAGCTGTTACCCCTTGAATGAATTGATTCTTATCGATTTCATTCTTATAGTTGTAGGGAATATAGAAGCCTATAGATTCAGAATCTGAAACGAAGAAAGATGGCACGTAGACCCTCTACCCCACCCCAACCTTCTTCGGAGATGGGTCAGATCGCCAGGGCCATGGAAATGATGGCGACTGCCATCCAGCAACAGAATGCAGCGATGGCTCAGAACCATCAAGCCACGATGCAGCACTGGGAAACTGCCCGATCTGCTGAGACAAACTCCCACGTCGGTCAACCCCAAGAACAGATGGGACTGGCCGAGTTCATGAGGCACAACCCACCTAAGTTCAGTGGGAATGCTACCCCTGATCAGGCAGATCAGTGGGTCAGAGAGCTGGAAAAAATCTTTAGGGCGACCTCCTGCCCTGAAGAGAAGAAGCTGTTGTTTGCCACGTATCTGTTATCAGGAGAAGCTGAGTTCTGGTGGATGGGAGCTCAGCAGATGATGGAGGCACGAGAGGATGTACTGGATTGGGAGAGCTTCAGGGTGAAGTTCTTGGAGAAATACTTCCCTGACAGTGCCAAGTTTGCAAGGGAAGCTGAGTTCCTGAAGTTGGAGCAGGGGGAGATGTCAGTGAACGCCTATGCTGCTCGTTTTGAGTACCTCGCCCGGTTTTATACCCAGGCGACCTCCGAGGCCTGGAGGTGTAGAAAATTCGAGGAGGGGCTGAAGCATGGACTGAAGAGGACCATAGCCCCGATGTGCATCAGGGAATTTCACGCCTTAGTAGAGAAGGCAAAGATGGTAGAGACCCTGGAAAGGGGTGATCCTCGAGTGATCAGGTCACACCAAGGAGGCTCTTCCAGTGGGAAGGCGAAGGTGCAGCACCCACACAGCAAGCCATATGTGAGATCTCCACCACATCGGGTGGGAACAGCTTCGTCCCAATTTCAGCAACAACAAACATGGAGACCCAGGTGTTTCACATGCCAAGAGATAGGGCACCTTTCTAGAGATTGTCCCAACAGAAAAAGGATGACTCAACCCGTTAATTCACAGCAGTTGAGGAACGAAGGCAGCAGACCTCAGACAGGAGGGAGAGTGTTTGCCATGTCTGGAGCGGAAGCCTCTCAATCAGGTAATCTAGTACAAGATACTTGTTTATAGCTGATAGATACGTTATAGTTTTGTTTGATTCTGGAGAGACACACTCTTTTGTGTCAAATCGGTGTGCAACCGAGCTTGGGCCATATAGTGGAGGAGCTGTCGTTTGAACGATTGGCCTCTGCACCTGCTTCAAAAACAGGTTTTGACCTCCCTAGGTTGCTCTGAATGCCCAGTGGTAGTAGATGGAATGAAAGGAACAAGTGTGAGTTAGATTTGGTAGTACCAAGGTTTAGTCCCAGTTACGTATAAGTCATGGAGAGTAAATAAGCAAGAGGCTGGGGGTTTAAAGCTTAAGCATGTGTAACCATGGGAAGTACCAGAGTTAAATTCCAAGGAAGGAATTTTCTTTTGAAGCGTAGAAGATGCTCATGTCAATGAAACAGCATGAGATGGTTCTAGCTTAGGCTTCACGCAGAATGGATGCTGTTTGGCTGACCGGGATTTGAAAGAGGATTATGGAAATGGTGGGTTGAGATAAAAGGCTTCCGAAAATGTAAGCCTCCGAAGTTTTTGGCAAATAAGATGTAGATCGACCTGTGAATGTAGAAGGGAAGGAGGATATGGCTGTGGATAAAAATGAGGGTAGGCCGTGTTATGATGATGTTGAGTCTTTCTAGAGATGTAGTAAATTTCAGAATGATGGGTGTGGAAGGGATTGTGAGTGGAAATAGCCTGTGGTATCTGGGACAGAAGGAGAATAGAGTTATCCTTAGGCAAGAGATTCTGGAGGCAGAGGTGCGTTCGTTCTCGTATGCCTTCTGGATAGGCACCTGAAACCGACGTCAATGCATCCAACGTATACATTGAAGAAGAAGGTCGTAATGGGAACAGGAAGTCGAGTTGGCAAAAGGGGTCATAATAATAATTTGGAAGGTAACAACAACAGAAACCTTGTCTTTGTAAGGTACAGAATTATGCAGCGGAGTAATGAATAAAAAGTGTCCCTTTTGGGAGCGCGGGAATTTGATCAGCAGTTGAGAAGTCGGTGAATGATTTGATCAAGATACAGGAGTTGATTCCTAGAAGGACACTTCGGACCCTAGTTTGAGTTCGCTAGGGGGGTGGCATGAGTTGTGGACAGCTGTCCCCTTTTCTCCCAATGAAGGGATCTTGCCCGCTTTCTCTAAAGGGGCTAGTCCTGGTTACGTTAAGGACCTAGTTCTAGACTTGTTCAACAAAGTCTTCAAGGTTGGAAGTAGAGTGTGAATGCTGGAGTTGGCACTCTATGGGGCAGCATATCCCATGTACAGGGATGTAAAATGGATTTTGATGAAGTATTGAGGTAGGAAGAGTTGGTTCAATAGATCACCGAGAGGGTGAATCTGATACAGGACAGAATAAAAGTTTCTTAAGGTCAGCAAATGTCCTAGGCAGAGCAGAGGAGAAGACCTTTGGAGGTTGCTGCTGGGGTCATGTCTTTATGAAGGGGGACACCAGCCAAGGGTGTAGGGTAGGCGATCAGATCAAAGAAGCTGTCCCCTAAGTTTGTTGGGCCATATCGGATCTTAAGGAGGATAAGTCTAGTGGCTTATGAGATCGCCCCACCTCCCCAATTAGCAAGTCTACATAATGTATTTCACGTGTCACAGCTGAGGAAGTACATGGCAGACCCTAGTCATGTGCTGGATGTAGACGACGTGCAGATTAGGGATGACTTGTCCTTTGAAGCAAAACCAGTCAGGATTGACGATCGGCAATGTAAACAGCTCAGAGGCAAGACCATCGACATGGTGAAAGTGGTGTGGGATGAGAAATCGGGGGATTCTACTTGGGAGTTAGAAGAACCCATGAGGGAGGCTTATCCATACCTCTTTTCCTTGTAATCCAATTTTCGAGGACGAAAATTTTTCTTGTTGGGGAGAATGTAAGGACCTGAAAAATTTATTGGAATAAAAGAGTTATATTTTAAATAAATTCTAAGTATGTTTTTATTTAGAATAGAAAGGGAGGAAAAAGTTAAGTTTAGAAGGCTACGAGGTCGCCGGTCGCCTGCTACACATGAGCGCCAGGTGGACATCGCGCGGGCGCGAGAGGCATGCAGGCATCGCGCGGGCGTGAGAGGCATGCAGGCATCGCGCGGGCGTGAGAGGCATGCAGGCATCGCGCGGGCGTGAGAGGCATGCAGGCATCGCGCGGGCGCGAGGGGCATGCGGGCATCGCGCGGACGCGAGGCACGCGGGCATTGCCAGGGCGCGATGCATGTGGACGTGGCCAAGGCGCGAGAGTTATGAGGGCGTCGCCAGGGAAGACATCGGTTGTCTCCCAGAGGAAGACATCGGTCGTTCGCCAGGAAGTGGTCATCGGTTGCTAGCCTTCGCGCGAGAGGTCATCGGTTGTTAGCCTTCGCGCGAGAGGTCATCGGTTGTTAACCTTCGCGCGAGAGGTCATCGGTTGTTAGCCTTCGCGCGAGAGGTCATCGGTTGTTAACCTTCGCGCGAGAGGTCATCGGTTGTTAGCCTTCGCGCGAGAGGTCATCGGTTGTTAGCCTTCGCGCGAGAGGTCATCGGTTGTTAGCCTTCGCGCGAGAGGTCATCGGTGGATAGTCTTCGCGCCTGTGGTCATCGGTGAAAAGGTCATCGGGCTACGTTAAGTTACACACAGAGAACGTGGGACCCAGACATCCAGCATGAGACGTTCTGCACGCGCGCCACGTAGACGAAAAGGGTGGTTCAGAATAGTGACATCAGAATGTTGGCATGCGCGGGAGACACTCGCGGTCGTACTGTTCAGAGCAGTGGCTGGCATGCACAAGCGACAAACAGTGGCAGTACTGTTCAGAGCAGTGGTTGGCATGCACCAGAGGCAACAGTGGTCGTACTGTTCAGGGAAGCGTGCACGCAAACTTCCCTGCAGAGTAGGTGGTGGCAGCTGCTTTTGGAGGGATAAGTTGGTTTAAGTCACTGAAATCCACTACTGAAGAGGAAGAAACGTTGCAGCCTTCGAAGAGAGAAAGAGTGAGTTACCTCCCTTCTCCTCCAGATATATCCTTCGCGCTGCGATTCTAACACCTTCACACGAGAGTACGACGAGCGACAGCCACCATTAGAGCACCTGGGCAGTTCTCTGCAAGCTCTTCAAAACCAGACACAAGAACAGAGTCAAGGCGTTCTTCAAGCTTTGTTGGGTTTCGGAACTCTAAGTGTTTGCGCAAGTCCAGGTAAGGGAAGCTAGCCTTCATCTTTAATACGAACCATCGTTTAGCCTTTTCTGAAAGGTGGGCGACGTGGTCGCCGTTTTCGCTTTCGTCTTCATGAAATGCTTTGTGTTATGTGTTTGGGCGACGTGGTCGCCGGTTTTAAACATAGTCTTTGAAAACGCTCTGTGGTTGAACTAGATCGCCGGTTTTGGCGCTGTTTTACGAAATCTCTGTTTTTGATGTTGTTTCGAAACTACTTGAGATTTACATGAGATATTCGAAGATCTGAAGCTTTGAAATGTTTGCTGATGTGATTTGAATCATTTACTTGAATGGTATGATGTGTTTGGATGTGGGATCGAGGCATAGTATTTTCAGGAAAGGAAATACCGTGTTGAGATTGGTTAGGAAGTGCATTGATCAGTGAGTAACCTGTTAATGAGACGATCCTGACTCTGCTGAGATAATGGAATCACGTAGATGAAGTTATTCAGTTGGTGAGAGTCGAAGGAGGTTCATACGTATGGGCGAGTTGTTCAAATGGGAACGAGCTCGAGCTGTTGTATGGATTAACCTTGTCATACCAGGAGAATGGTAACATTGAGATTGTATATGCGCATGCTGTGTGGATTCACAGTGGTATGGTATGACAAGTGCATGTCTCTGGATACTAAGTTCAACGCACGAGTCTTCCGGAAGTAGTGTCAAGTGTCTTGTGTTGAGAGTCAGTGGAAAGTCTGACATGTGAAATGAGAAACTGGAATATTGATAGACACTTGATGCTGTGTTGTGAAATGGAATGACTATGGGAAATGTAGTGAATTTGTGATTTTGGGCGATCAGCTGAATGCTAATTGTAGTTCTACGTTTTACATGGATAATTTGGAACTTGGTTTACTTTGATTGTCATGTTCATGATTTAAACTCTATTTAAAGATATCTAGCTTACCCTTTATTTTGTATTGCTCTGTGGCTGTTTTCTATTAAAAACTGTGATGATCGTGTATTTTACACGGGAGCAGATGATCTTCCAGGGAGTAGAGCTCCTCAGTGAGTGGTCGCCGGAAGGAGATCGCCTATCTCCGTCTCTACCGGGTGATCGCCGGTTTATGCCTCCATCGGGTGATCGCCGGTTTTCGTGTCCTGATAGAAGATCGCCGTTTTGAGGTCTTCTGTTAGAGATCGCCGTTTTAAAGTTGGAGATCGCCGTTTTCTTTTGAGACCGCCTGTCTTACTGCATTTCTTTTATTTTCGTAAAATCTTGCAAACATTTGATTTGGTTATGTATTAAACTCCCTAAGAGGAGTAACTTCATTTCTGATATATATATAAATACATATTATTTTGCACTCTTCAATATTATTTGGTTACACTTAATTTCAATTATACATGGATGTATGTATTATTTTGGCGGGATGTTACACATCTAGTATATGATAATGGTACCCAATTTGCAAGTCAGCAATTGGGAAAGTTGATGTGATTCCACTAGCCACAATAACATGATTCTTTGATATTCTATGGAATCAACTTGAGTTGGCAAAGATTAGGCACTTTTATAGAAGAGGATCAATGTTCTATATTTCAAGAACTCACTAAATCTTGCACCACAAACCAAACTCACATGGAAGATACATTTACTATCAATTGAACCGAAAAGAATTGAAGGAAAACAGAAATGAACCGATCAAAACAAATAAAAGAAAGAATAGCTGCTGGAAAACTGAAAACAGAACCAAAAACTCAAGAAAACCAACTCAAAACATGAACAACTAAAGAGAAGAAAGGAAGGAGAATAGAAAACTTATGAAAATGGATGTAGATTGGTATGAACACGCCACTAGAAGTGATGGATGCTCCTAGATGAGTGTGCTGCCGCCACTTGAGGACACCATGGGTCCTTCAAGATAAGACTAGAGAAGAAGGCTCAAAGCTCTCCAATGTTCTCTCAAAATTTGAGTAGAGTTTCTTTTTTATAAAATTCCAATCTGAAAAATACAAAGAGAGCACCTCTATTTATAGCCTAAGGTGCTGAAATGCAAGCTACACAAATTCAAAAATCTGCCTCCTAAATTGGCGCCAAAAACAAAGCATGAGGAAGGTGTGATCCTTCTCTTACTTTGGCACCTCCTTATTTACTTCTACACCTATCTACTAATACACCCCCCCTAAGACTCCTAACTAAAGACTAAAAGATGCTATAACAATAGAGGTTTCTAATGTTTCCCTCTAAGCACCTTCAACCAAAGAAATTACAAAAAGAGAGAATAATTGTTCCCTAGCTCTTAAAGCTTTGAACATGCTTCTTGTAAGCCTTTGCGGCGGGCTTTGACCTCCATGGGCATCCTCTATTTGCGCCTCTACCTCTTCTTGATCTTGTTGATTGGCCTCCATGTCCACTAGAGCTTGATCTCCATCAAAAGTTGTGCTTGAAGCTCGGCATCAAATAGGTGTTCGCGTCAGTCGAGTACCCCCAGACAAATGGGCAGGTCGAGTCGGCCAACAGGGTCCTGCTCAAAGGCCTGAAGAGGAGGCTTGAGAAGGATAAAGGGACTTGGGTAGAGGAGGTCCCCAGGATTGTGTGGGCATATCACACCACCCCTTAGTCTACCAATAAAGAGACGCCCTTCAGTCTGGTATACGGGTCAGATGCCATGATCTCGATAGAGATACAGGAAAGCTCACCTCGATTCCAGAATTTTATGGCAGAAGAATCAAACGAAGAAAGAAGGGTGAATCTAGACTTACTAGACGAAGTCAGGGAGGAGGCCCGCGTTAAGTCTGAAGCATTAAAGAGAAGAGTAGAACGCCAATACAGGTCAAAGTTGAGACCTCGGCAGTTCCAAGTAGCCGATCTTGTAATGCGGAAGGCCCACTCCTACCAGTTGGAACACAAACTATCACCCAAGTGGACAGGCCCGTTTCGAGTAATGGAGGCCCTGGCACATGGGGCATATAGGTTGGACACATTAGAAGGCAGTGCGATTCCACACACATGGAATGTAGCCAACCTCAAGTCTTATTTCAGTTAATAAAGTTGTACTTGAATGCAATTGTATCATGAAAGAAAAAGAATTAAAGATATATTTGTGGCAAACAGTTAAATGAACCTCTTCTACCTTGTTAAAGAAAGGAGAAGAATAGTATGTGATCCGGTCAGTCATCGGTAGTCGATGACATCAGCAGCAGTTGACCACGTGGACCATTCACAGGGTAACACGTGGTAGAGGATAGCAGGCGAGTCAGGGAGGCGATCACTTAGAATGGTAATCGCCTATCGGCTTGAGGATGAGTAGTCGGTCATCGCCGGTATGGATCAGTAATCGCCTAGATTTGACATGATCGCCGTGTGTTAAGGTTGGGAGATCAGGTGGTCAGCAAGTCGCCGAAAGAGCACATCGCCGGGTATTTGAGAAGACTTGGCATGCACTTGTTGTATGGTCTAAGTACAGAGGATAAGTGGCATATCTGCCACCATGTGTAGTGTGAGCTGCAATGCCCAGGGTTAACCAGCTCGCCATGTTAAGGTTGCGCCCAGAGTAACCTGTATACTAAGCTACTCCCTGTGTGGATAACTTAGTCGCAGGGGCACAGTGGAAGTAACGTTTCAGCTGCAGACACTCCAGATGATGACACGTGTACGACCAGATGTTATCCACGTGTCAGGAGGAATAACCGTCAGGAGAGAGAAAGACTCAGGTATATATACAAACTCTTAACGAAATTAGAGGGGGGTTTTTTTACAGATTCTCATAGCTCACGCATCTGAGAGTTTCAGTCACACACGGGTCTCACAGAGAGATTCAGATATAGATTTGGTGTTCCTGTGGCCTGACTTGAGCGTCGGAGCTACAACGGCCGCTAGAGGCGCCGTCTGTGTGTTTTGCAGGCAGCGTTTGGAGTTTCGGCGGTGGTTCCTGGAGCGTTCCTGCAGAACAGAGGGCTAGACGAAGGAGTGACGAGGCAGTCCTCCACGTTCGAGTCAAGCGGCAGGATCAGTATGGTTTGCAGTGAAAGTCCTCTCCCTCTTATAGCAAGGATGAGGCAAGTTAGAGACCTCGTCCTCGACTTTTTACAGCGAGGTCGAGGGAAGTTAAATGAGCCTCTTCTACCTTGTTAAAGAAAGGAGAAGAATAGTATGGTTCGCAGTGAAAGTTCTCTCCCTCTGATAGCAAGGATGAGGCAAGTTAGAGACCTCGCGCTCGACTTTTATCAGCGAGATTGAGGGAAGTTAAAGGAACCTCTTCTACCTTGTTAAAGAAAGGAGAAGAATAGTATGGTTCGCAGTGAAAGTCCTCTCCCTCTGGTAGCAAGGATGAGGCAAGTTAGAGACCTCGTCCTCGACTTTTTATAGCGAGGTCAGCGGAAGTCAAAGGAACCTCTTCTACCTTGATAAAGAAAGGAGAGGAATAGTATGGTTCGCAACAATCCTTTCCTTGATTTCTGCAGGGTCAAAATAGGAGAAGTTTTCTAGCTTACACAGCAAGGAATAAGACAAGGAAGAGGTCTTCCTTCGAGGTCGACAGAAAAAGAGGTCTTCCTTGGCTTATTAGTCGAGGTCGACAGAGAAAGAGATCTTCCTTGGCTTATCAGTCGAGGTTGACAGAGAAAGATATCTTCCTTGGCTTATCAGTCGAGGTCGACAGAGAAAGAGATCTTCCTTGGCTTATCAGTCGAGGTTGACAGAGAAAGAGGTCTTCCTTGGCTTATTAGTCGAGGTTGACAGAGAAAAAGGTCTTCCTTGGCTTATCAGTCGAGGTCGACAGACAAAGAGGTCTTCCTTGGCTCATTAGTTGAGGTCGACAAAGAAAGAGGCCTTCCTTGGCTTATTAGTCGAGGTCGATAGAGAAAGAGATCTTCCTTGGCTTGTCAGTCGAGGTCGACAGAGAAAGAGGTCTTCCTTGGCTTATTAGTCGAGGTCGACAGAGAAAGAGGTCTTCCTTAGCTTATTAGTAGAGGTCGACAGAGAAAGAGATCTTCCTTGGCTTATCAGTCGAGGTTGACAGAGAAAGAGATCTTCCTTGGCTTATTAGTCGAGGTCGACAGAGAAAGAGATCTTCCTCGACCCATCAGTCCAGATCGACATAGGAAGAGGTCTCCCTTGGCCCGACAGTTGAGGTCGGCAGAAAGAAAGTTGTTATCAAACAAACAGGTATACATGAAGAAACCCAAGAGGTAAGACTAGAAATGAGAAGGAATGAAACAGTAGGGAGCGTAGAAAGCAAGGAAGTAACGTATAAAGAGAACATGAAGCGTCAAGCCATCCTAGCCGCTAAAGATTGCCACGTGTACGATCTAGGGAAAATGCGCAAAAGTGTCACTTCTCGGTACGGCACGCATCAAATCACGCAGGAGTAACAAGGACGTGTGGGCCCATGTTGCAGAGGTCGACTGGGCGAGTTGTAAGACTTTTTGCTGGAACAAGTCCCAGCTCGAGCTTGGGGGGCTTCTGTAGTGGCCAGACCTCGGACGTTGGCCACTGAGCGAGAGGTCGGTAAAGGAGAGGTCAGTATGATGGGACCCATAGAGGGGCCCACAGAATCACACGTGTAAGAATATAAATCAAGTTCGAGGATGTGTCATGCAGGCAGGATTTCTATGTGACGTAGGACTTTGGCATAGAGGATCTGTCCTTATGAGAAAGAAATAACATAAAAGGCAAGTGCGTATTAATTTAAGGCAGAAGATTTGGCCTTGCGGCGCTAGGGTTACAATGTATGTCCTAGCGCCCATGCTTATGTTAATCACTCCAGAAAAGGAAGGTTGCCACGAGAGTTGCACTCCAAGAATGGAAGGCTGCCACAGGACACGCATGGAGATTATATGATGGAGTCCCAGAAAGGTAACCCTAGATTCACTAAGAGGCAGTGTAGGGATGCAAGGATAGGCGCGGCAGGAACCCTAGAAGGGCTATAAAACAGGTAGCAAAGCATTCACAAAGGTACGCAACATTTGAGACTAGAACTCTTTGCTATAAATTGGTGTTTCTTGCCTTAATCTTGACTTGAGCACTAGAGTGCAAACGGCCGCTAGGGCGCCCATCTTTCTTTCTTTGCAGGTTCAACTGTTCTAATCAAGGGAAAGAGAGAAGGTGCAAGCGATCGCAGAAGTCAACTGACGAAAGAGTCAACCGGCAGGAACAAATTCCTAAAATCTCAATCTTGAAGTAAAGTGTCACCTTAAATGAAAACATCTAAAATTCAACTCAATTCATGTTTAGAGTTGATTTGGGCACTTTACTTTCTTGCACCTTTAATTTCTTGTCTTTACATTATTGTAATTTAATTTCAGCCCTTTATTCTTTCTTGCAATTTAGTTCGACCTTTATTTTCCATAGCTTTGTTTTGCTTTTGGGATTATTATTTTGTGTCTTTTGTTATTGCCTCTTTTTTCCTTGAGTCATATGTTCTTAGTGTTCTAGGAGTCCTTATTTTGCTTCTACTTATTTTGCTTTTAATTGTGAAGATATAAAAGTAACTAGAAATTTGTTTTGAGTAGAAGTTGATTGAGTTCCAAACATAGATTTCAAGTGCTCATTTAAATTGAATCCCAAACTTTTTTTTTTCTTTTTTTGTGACAATTGGAAGTGAATGAAATGTGCATGAAAAGAATTATGGATATCTTTACTCCATAAACCAAAAACAAGGATAAAAAAAATTACACAAATATCACTTTCTTTTGTTGTAAAGCTTTATATACTAAAAAGAGGATTCATTTTATTTGGCAAATTGATTTCATCATTATGGAATTTGATTCTTTTGCTTTTACAATTTCTAGCAAAAGTAAAACTTCATAGTTAAAGGTTAAGTAAGTATATTAGAGTCTTTTTGTGTGCCTTTTTCTTGCTTGTCTTTCTTCAAAGTTTTGTCTTAATCTCTTTCTCAATTTTTGGTTTAGCCTTTTCCTTCCTTAAGCTGTTCTTGATTGTCTTTTATTTTCTTCTTAAGTTTTATTGTGGTTTCCATTAAGATCAAGTGTTTAAGGATTTGACCTTTTTCATTTGAGAGTTTTCAATCTCAAGAAAGACCTTTTGTGAAGTGGAAGAATTTCTTTGAAGTGCTTTTAGTGTTCTTTTCTTGAATTTCACCAAAAGTGTTGCAAACATGAGGAGTGCTTAAATTGTTTTCACTAATTATTTGTTTCCTTTGTGCAAAAATTATGGGTCATTTGTCTTTAGGTGAATCTTCAAAACTGCAATCATATCACAAAGCCCACCTTTTGGGAGAACTTGTGGAGGTCAAAAAGCGAATGGTCCACAAAGATAAGAAAATAAGCCAACTAGCGAAAAGACTGCAAAGACTAGAAGAAGCTCAAGCGAGGCAAAATCAAGAAAAGAGATTTGAACCGCCAAGAGCAACTAGACATTCCATGCACTATAGGAGTCAAGAACATGATTGGCGAGTGCATAATTTTGCAAACCAGCACCAACAACACCAACAACAACATTCTTTTGATTTTGTAATGTTACCTACTTTTAGTGGGTCCAATGACCCTACTTTGTATTTAGAATGGGAAGCTAAAGTTAAACATCTCTTTAATGTGTATAAGGTCACCGAGGACCAAAAGGTTAAGTTGGCTTCCCTAGTTTACGTAGACTATGCCATGCAGTGGTGGCATAAAACTATAATGGACATTGGGCTAAACAAGAGGCCAGTCGTGGTCTCTTGGAGTGATTTAAAGTTATGCATGCACGCGCTATTTGTTCCTCCTCCTAGGAAGGAACACTTGTTGAAGCTCTAATGGCTTCATCAAGGACCTAGGACGGTAAAGGAATATTTTGAGGATTTAGAAACAAATTTGACTAAAATTAATATGCCTTATAGTGATGAGTCAATGATAACTATGTTTTTTAGTGGTTTAAGGCGATAAATTCGAGATTTTGTAGAAGTATATGAGTACTCTTCTTTAAAGAAGTTGGTTCACCTAGCCATCAAGGTGGAATCACAAATTTTGAAGAAAACAACTTTCAAAAATACTCATAGTGATGGCTTTTACAAATCTTCAGGGAAGGATGCAAACAACATTTATACAAAAACTTCTAAAGACAAACTTTTTACCTCTACCCGTAAGTCACCCACCAAAACCTCCAAAATAAAATGTTTTAAATGTTTAGGTTTTAGGCACATCGCTGCCAACTATCCAACTAAAAGCACCATGTTGGCAAATAAAAACCAAATAAAAATGAAAAACAAAAGAGAAGAAAATGAAAAAGAGAAAGAAAGAAAAGATATACCGAGTCACAAAATACCATCTTACACAACTAAATCAATCATGTTGACTCGTGCCATGCTACCACCTGCACCTCCTAGGTGTGCTTCTTCTTTGTCTTTTTCATTACCAAATAAATCTAATTACTTGACATCTTGGTCAAAGACATTTTGGGATGAATATCAAACACCTCCAAAGGGTTCTTCCCTTTTGAGAGGATTTTTATCACCAAATCCCTTCATCCCCAAATGTTATTTTCCAACATGGCTTGTAAAAAGAGCTTGCCCTTTTGAACTCCCCAAGCTCAAAGAACATAAGTTTGTTACACATCCCACACCCTGCCCTATCTTATCTGTGAACAAACTAACTATGTTATCTGCAGGAGTTCTAAATTCGAGGTCAAATTCTCTCAAATCTGGGGGGCATGATACAAACCAAGACAACAAGAAGATGACCAAGGATGCACACTATGAAAGGTCATCTCAACATTCAAGTGAGAACCTCACCAGAGGGAGAAATGGACAAAGACCAAAGCATCTCAAGTTCTTCCTGTTGGTCTTCTTAAGAATAAAACAAGTTATAAATAATTTGGACTCACTTTGGGGGTCCAAATAGCAAATATAGGCTAGAATAAGGTACCTTTAGCATAATAAGGGGTGTAGTTATCATTTTAGCTTGTTCCTAGCACTTTGGGAGGGCATTTTGACCTAGTTTCTAAAAGGACAAGCCTAGGATGCGGGATTGACTTAGTCAAACCCTAAGGCTGCCCATTTTTTACCTTTTCCCATCCAACCCCTCTTGCTTGTTTTCCAAGGCTCCTTCACCTATAAATAGGAGGCCTACCCATTGTATTTTTCAAGTTGAAATTGAAGTAAAGTTACTCTGCACAAATATTGTGTAAGCTTGAGTAAGTGTATCACCTCTTCCTTTTGGTCTTATCTTGATGAGAATGAAGCTCTCAAGTGGCGGCCTAGCACTTATCTTGGTGGTTTCCACACATCAAGAGGCGTGACCATCCACCATCATCTCCATAAGTTCCTTCTTTCATTTCCTTTCCATTTTCCATTTCCACCTTTTCAATTATTGTCTTTATCTTTATTTTCTTGTCACGGTTTTGGCTCTCTTATTTGAGTATGGCTCATCCTTTGGTTGGCCGTGACCACCATTGATGCTTCCTATCTTCCTTCTTCTTTTCGATAATTGCATACACTCTCACCTTACCATGTCTTTTATCTTTGCCTTTGTGAAATGCACCTTCACACCTACTTAACCACTTGGTTAAGTTAGTATCCAGTGGGAATTTTCCTTAGTTCTCATCTCTAATTGTTAAAATCTCAATCCTAAAGTAAAGTGTCACCTTAAATGAAAACATATAAAATTGAACTCACATCATCTCCTCTCGTGAGTTCATCACATGCATCTTCAATAGGGGTATAACCTGAATAAGGATCCAAAGTAGGAAGATACACAACAAAAAGTATTCCAAACAAAACTTGAGCAACCACAATGCATATGCCAAGATGTATCTTAATGTCAACAGAGGCAAGTCAGTTGGGATAAAAGTGATCCTTTTGCACTTTTAGCACATCCCCAACCAAGTACACCCAAATCTTTTGAACCATCAACAGAATATTGTTTTGACTGGAAGCTTATATAATGTTTGGTCCTGCACAAATTGTATTTTATAGAGCCACATATATTCGATTGCAGTCATTGTAACAAAACCACTTATCATTGGCCAACTCTTCCAACTCACACAACCCAAAGACCCACAAGCAATCAACATAAAAAACCCAAGTAAGATGAAGACTTCAAATGTATTCACATATACAAATATTCATAAACCCCATGACCACCAATGTGATTGCCATACATAAAAAGCTTTCAATTTCAAGGAAAACAAAGAATATATCCCTTTATTATTTGATTAAGAGACACAATAAATGCATATTTGGCTCATAATGAGTTTTGAAAGAAAAGAAACAGTTGTAACCATGTATAAGAATTCATAACAGCTTTATTCATATGTGTCAGGGGGAAAACAATCGGTTATTTTTCTGTGACAACAAAAAAAAAATCAAGACAAATAATCTTTCAAAGAGATGGAAAATGCATAATGAAATACATTCATACCTTTGCATAGAGACTACCTCAACAAGTTTAACCAAGAGAAACATGTTTAGAAATTCATTTCATCATATGACGCCAATGCATATGATGAGAATATACAACTTACTTGTCAAGAAACTGAATAAGATGCATACTTCTGAACCATATTTCTCATAATTTTCTTGCTTGAGGAATAATTTTGATAGACTTGCATTTATCCTTTGTTATATGCTTTAGAACAGCCACTGTCTAGATATGCTAAGTGCAAGTCTACTGTAAAAGAACCCTTCAAAAAACAAGATCAAGTGGTAAGATTTGGTCCCCTTATAAATTTGGGTCCATGAGTGTTAGTAAGAACATTAGGATCCTTAAAAATCTTAAGAACCCACTTTAAAATACCTCTGGGAACAAAAACTTTTTGAATTTTACAAAACCTGACATAATGACCCTTTCTCATATAGTAGAAACAAGAAATAACCGGTTGTTTCGACTTTTTAGTCGGTTGTTTTTCTGCAATGGTTGAAAAAGGTTTTGAAATGCCATTTTTCTTACTCTGTGGATAAAAACTAAGTCCAGATTTTCGAAAGACACAGTTTTGAGATGCAAGCACAGTTTCAAAATTGGATTTACCTTTAGAAAGCTTATCCACAACTTTTATAAGATAGTGAATCTTCTTTTGAAGAGACTCACAATTTTCACAAACACTAAAGTCACACTTGCAAAAAGAATTTTGATAAATCATCTCGAAATTTCAAAATTAATTTTCAAATTGTTTAATTCTTCTTCCAAGACCTTGACTTTATTTTCCAACTAGTTGTTTTGACTTTTCAACTGATTATTCAAAAGGGTCAATCTGGAGGCTTCTTCATGAGTCTCTTTAAAAGCCTCAAGAAGTTGATAATAACTATCACATTAAGTAAAGGAGGTTGTACTTACACTGTTTCATGCTGAATCTTCTTTTGCCATCAGACATATGTTTATTTTGGAAACCACAGAGGATGATCCAGAAGAGAACATTTCATTGTCCAACCCAGCATTTCTTGAATCTTTATGAATTCTTTCAAGAGTGTTCCACATATCTTTAGCTGAAACACACTTTGAAACTCTAAGAAGCTCATTAAAATCAAGAGCAGATACAATAATATTTTTAACAACATAGTTGTACCGACCAGTCCTCGGACACCGATAACAGCTAGTATGGCTGAGCCACGTCAGCTAGTCCCACAGTGTGGACCAAAGCCACGTGGGATGGACCCCACAAGTGGTAAGGTCTAGTAGGGTGATTAGTCATCAGCGTATCCCCACAGGAAAGGGTGATTAGTCGTCAGCGTGATGATCACTAGAATAGGCTGATGTGTCTTCGTCACTTCGCAGGTTGAGGAGTCCTCGGCAACAGAGTGTGACAAGGTGACATCGGTCGTGGGTGATTTGAACAACATAACCAAAACAGCTAAGATTGGTTCCCAGAGTGAGCCAATGAGAAGGAAATACCCAGAGGTAAGGAGAGGCCTGAATCACAAAGAGCTTATGTGTGTGGCAGGGAAAGCACGGTTAGGTGCAGAGTCCTGAGGGGTCGAGTACTCATCAGAAATAGGGTTTCCCAGTGAAGTTACATGCATGGCATGTGAACAGTGAAGGCACTCCTAGAACAGGTGGCCCCAGAGATAAGGTGCACGAGGAGGCACCCAGGTGGTCATTCTGTTAGAGTTTGCACTCCAGATAAGGAAACCTTATGTGCTAGATTACTCTAAGACTGGGTAATAGCGACGCAAGGGTATTCCAGGAAACCCTAAATATGGCTAGCAGCGTAGCGAACCCTAATTAGGGCTAGCGGCGCAGTAAACCCTAGACTATATAAGGGACAGTAAAATACTTCACAAAGGTACGCAATTACAAACCCTAAAGATAGTGACTAAAGACTTGGTGTATCTTGCCGAATCTTGACTTGAGCGTCGGAGTTCAAACGGCCTCTAGGGCGCCCCCTTTCTCTTTTGTAGGTGCAGATTGCTTCGAAAGAACCAAGCACAACACAACGTGAGGAAGAAGGCGTGTGAATGTTGTGGAGTCAACTGATAAGCGAGTCAATCAGCAAGAACATTTCGCGCCCACCGTGGGGTCGAAGTAAATCAAGGTCCCATACACGAGAGTGAGAGTAGAAACCACAAAAGATGAGGAATACTAGACACGGATCCATTCCACCAAATGGGGGCGAAAGCTTTACCATGCAACAACTCATGGAAACGATGCGCGCTCTTCAAGAGACGGTGGCAGAGTCCAAAGCGCATTAGGCGCGTATACAGGAGGACCTGGCCGCTTCACAGGCCAGGAATGAGGAGTTACACAGAGCGAATGAGGAGCTACGTTTGAACCTGCACCACATGCAGCAAGCTAGAGACCGCGGGGGAGATGATCGGGCTCCACCAATGCCCCCAAGGGCATTTCCCATGCCCTTCTCCCAAGTGATCATGGACACGGCGGTCCCAGCCACCTTCGTGGGGCCCAAGACTGTGTTCACCGGGAAAGAAGATCCTGAAGCACATCTCACTGCCTTCCACACGCAGTTGATGCTGTCAGGTGGGTCTGATGCAGTGCACTGCAAGCTCTTCATGACCATGTTGACAGGAACGACGCTAGAATGGTTTGTGAGTTTGCCCGAGGGACATATCACGTCCTTCGCGCAATTCTCCATGCTATTCAGGGAGCAGTATCTTGTTAACAGGGCCCCTCCACCAGTGTCTTATGATCTTTTTGATGTAAGGCAGCATCAGAGGGAGTCCCTTAGAGATTACCTCAACAGGTTTGGGGCAATGGTGGTAAGGTTGCACACCAAAGATGAAGATATGGTGGTGCACGCCTTCAGGAAAGGAGTATTGCCAGGGCCTTTTAGCGAGTCCTTGATCTGCAATCCCCCCAAGACCTTCGGTGACATTAAACGACGTGTTGTTGGCACATTGTCGCCGAGGGAGAGCTCAATGAGAAGCGAGAAAGCGCAGTCTCATCAAGGCCCCGAGTGCCCAATCGGCCTCAACCCCTGCGGGTGCACGAGGCCACAATAGAAAAAAAGTCTCAAGGAAAGCAGAAGCCCTACAAGGCCCGAAATCCCCAGACTAGGGCACGCGCCAAGGATGATGTGCCTCCCAGGCATGATTTCCTGGTGGAGTTGAAGGAGATGATTGCCATTCCCAATGTGGCAGAGAAGTTGAAGATGCCCCCAAAGACGGACAAGAGGCTGGGGCCAAACAAGAACGCCTGGTGCGAATTCCATCAAGCCTTTGGGCACCCCATTCTCAACTGTTTGGCCTTGGGCCACCAGCTGGACGAGTTGGTCAAAAATGGTTTCCTGAGCGATTACCTCAAGGAGGCGCAAGGGGGCGAGGCAGTGGTGGCACCGAGGGCTGATTAGGGGCACGAAGTGCCCATACATGGTAAGATCCACACTATAGCGAGTGGATTCTCAAGAGGAGAGTGCACCTCGTCGCAGCGCAAAAAATATGTGCGTTCAGTGATGACAGTGGAGACATGTGAGGAAGACCACTTCCCAGACATCGACCTTGTCTTCACAAAGGCAGATCACCGGGATGTTGTCCTTCACGATAATGATCCAGTGGTGATACCCGTAGTCACTACGGGACGCAGGGTGCATCGAGTTCTGATAGATCAAGGAAGTTCAGCCGACGTGATGTTCTGGTCAACCTTCAACAAATTACAGTTGTCCCCTGACCAGCTGCGGCCCTATGTCGGCTATTTATATGGATTTGCAGGGGCCCAAGTAGAGGTGCGGGGGTACATAGAGCTAAGGACCACTTTCATTGATGGAGTGGGCTCCCGCACAGAGAGCATCAAGTATCTGGTGGTGAACTCCCCATCTGCCTATAACATGCTGTTGGGTAGACCAGCCCTGAATAGGTTAGGGGCGGTGGCGTCCACGAGGCATATGAAGATGAAGTTGCCTTCGATGGAGGGGATGGTGATAACCATCAAATCAGACCAAAAGGAGGCTAAGAAGTGTTATGAGAACAGCCTCAAGACGAGAAGGGGAGTCTGCATGGTGACCATCCAACCGCCCGGTGGGAGGTGTGATAACCTTGACATGCCCCGAGGAGACATCGGGGCCACGCGAGCAGAGGTCGCCAGGGAGAGGCGAGCAGAGGTCGCCCGGGAGAGGCGACCTGAACCGGCAGAGGAGGTGGTGGAGAAGGAGATCGGAGGCAGAGTTTTTAAAATTGGCAAGTCCCTGCCTCAAGAGACCCAGGACCAAGTGGTAGGAGTGATAGAGCGGCACATGGACGCCTTCGCTTGGTCCGCTTCTGACATGCCAGGAATCGACCCTGATTTCCTGTGTCATCGCCTGGCGCTAGATCCCCAAGTCAGACCAGTCCGCCAGAGGAGGAGGAAGTTCAACGAAGAGCGAAGGCAGGTGGTCAGGGAGGAGACACAGAAGTTACTCAAGGCAGGCCATGTGCGGGAAATCCAGTATCCTGAGTGGCTAGCGAACGTCGTATTGGTAAAGAAGGCCAATGGAAAATGGAGGATGTGCGTAGACTTCACAGATCTCAACAAGGCATGCCCGAAGGACTCCTACCCTCTGCCCAACATTGATGCGTTGGTAGATAACGCCTCGGGGTGCAAGCTGCTCATTTTCTTGGATGCCTTCTCTGGATATAATCAGATCAAGATGCACCCGATGGATGAATGCAAGACTGAATTCATGACTGAGCTGTCGTGCTACTGCTACACCGTCATGCCATTCGGGTTAAAGAATGCAGGTGCCACTTATCAGAGGCTGATGGACAAGGTCCTTGTGCCTATGCTGGGACGCAATGTACAAGCCTATGTGGATGACATGGTGGTGATGTCCCAGGCACGAGATCAGCATGTCGCTGACTTGGAGGAGCTATTCGATACCATAGCCAAGTACAGGTTTAAGCTGAATCCTGAAAAATGCGTCTTCGGGGTAGAGGCAGGCAAATTCCTTGGTTTCCTCCTTACGGAACGGGGGATTGAGGCCAACCCGGACAAGTGCACGACGATCATCGCCATGAGGAGCCCTACATCGGTCAAGGAGGTGCAGCAATTAACAGGTCGAATGGCTGCCCTTTCTAGGTTCGTCTCAGCAGGCAGAGACAAGGGCCATCCATATTTCCAGTGCTTAAGAAGGAACAGCAGATTCTCGTGGACCCCAGAATGTGAGCAGGCTTTCATCAAGCTCAAAGAGTATCTAGCCAGCCTGCCAGTCTTGTGCAAGCCTCAGCTTGGCACACCCCTGCGACTGTACTTTGCAGTCACAGAGAAGGCGGTAAGTTTAGTATTAGTCCAGGAACAGGAGCACACCCAAAGGCCCATATACTTTGTCACTAAGGTGTTGCAGGGGCCAGAGGTGAGGTATCAGGCCATCGAAAAGGCAGCATTGGCCGTGGTGTTCTCGGCACAGCAACTTCGGCACTACTTCCAGAGTTTCACAGTGGTGGTGATGACAGACCTGCCAATACGAAAGGTTTTGGAAAAACCAGATGTGGTGGGAAGAATGGTGCGATGGGCGGTCGAACTGTCAGAGTTTGACGTGCAGTATGAGCCTAGAGGTCCGATCAAGGGACAAGTCTATGCTGATTTTTTGGCCGAGATGTCCTCGGCAGAGACCTAGCAGGAAGAGCCTAGCTTCAAGTGGGTGTTATTAGTAGATGGGTCCTCGAACCAGCAGGGCAGTGGAGCGGGGGTAATTCTCGAGGGGCCCAAGGGGTTATTGATAGAACAAGCCCTGCGATTTGCCTTCAAAGCCAGCAATAACCAAGCAGAGTATGAAGCCTTGATTGCTGGAATGCTGTTGGCCAAAGAGATGGGAGCGTAGAGTCTCATGGCGAAGAGTGACTCATTGTTGGTCACAGGGTAGGTGGCTGGAGAGTATCAGGCCAAAGATCCCCAGATGGCCTCCTACTTGGAGTATCTTCAGCGGTTGAAAAGTTCTTTTCAGACCTTCGAGCTGGTGCATGTGCTCAGGGAGCAGAATGCTAGAGTTGACTTGTTGGCCAAACTCGCCAGCTCAGGCAAGGGGGGCAGGTAGAGGACGGTCATCCAGGAGACCTTGAGGGCACCTCGTACTTATACAGCTGATAATTTGGTAGGAATCCATCAGATCAGCCTGTCAGATGGTGAGAAGAGGAGTCATCGGTCGTTGACCCAGGAGACTCTGAAGAAGCCACGGGTCAATGCGTGTATACCGCCAGAGGAGGGAATATCGCAAGTCTACCTGTTGCAGAGTGGGGACACATGGATGACGCCCTATAAACGTTACATAGCCGATGGGATGCTACCAATGGAGCCAATGGAGGCGAGGAAGATAAAGAAGAACTCGGCCAAGTACACACTCATTGATGGCGAGCTGTACAGGCATGGGTTTACTCACCCCATCCTGGTGTGCGTACATGGTGAGCAGTGTGCGAGAATAATGGCAGAGCTCCATGAAGGCATATGCGGGAGTCATATCGGAGGTCGTGCTTTGGCATCTAAGGCCGTTCGAGCAGGGTATTACGGGCCGACTATGAGGGAGGATTGCACTAAGTACGCGCAGCAGTGTAAGTAGTGCCAATTGCATGCTGATTGGTATAAGGCGCAACCAGAAGAGCTCAGGTCGATATACAGCCCTTGGCCATTCCATACCTGGGGAATTGATATCCTGGGGCCTTTTCCTTTGGCGGTGCGGCAAATGAAGTACCTCATGGTTGCCATTGAATATTTCACAAAGTGGATCAAGGCTGAGCCAGTAGCCCAGATCACAGCCTAGAAGATCCAGCATTTCGTGTGGAAGAATATAGTGTGCCGCTTTGGAGTACCCAAGCATTTGTTGTCTGATAATGGCACCCAATTCGCAAGTCAACAGTTAGGAAAGCTATGCATAGAATTGGGGATCAAGTAGGTGTTTGCATCGGTCGAGCACCCACAAACTAATGGGCAGGTCGAGTTGACCAATCGAGTCCTACTCAGGGGACTGAAGAGAAGGCTGGAGAAAGCGAAAGGAGGGTGGGCTGAGGAGGTTCCCAGAATTGTATGGGCTTACCATACTACCCCCCAGTCTACCATCAAGGAGACCCCTTTCAGCCTGGTGTATGGTTCAGATGCCATAATCCCTGTGGAGATCCAGGAGAGCTCACCACGATTCCAAAACTTTGTGGTGGAGGAGTCCAACGAAGAAAGGAAGGTGAATCTTGATCTCTTGGATGAAGTAAGGGAGGAGGCAGGAATCAAGGCCGAGGCGTTGAAGAGGAGAGTCGAGCTCAAGCAAAGTTCCAAATTGAGAGCTCGGCAATTCCAGGTGGCCGACCTAGTTATGCGGAAGGCGTCTCCATACCAGATCGAGAACAAATTATCTCCCAAGTGGACTGGTCCCTTTAGATTGACAGAGGCCCTGGGAAATGGAGCATATAGGTTGGAGACTTTAGAGGGTGGTCCGATTCCTTGTACATGGAATGCGACTCACCTGAAGTTCTATTTTAGTTAAAGCCATGTAATGTTGTACACAGTTTAGAGGACACTCTTTTTTCCCTTTTAAGGGTTTTTAATGAGGTCACCCAATAAAATTTTCAGTTAAAATGTATATCTGGATGTGTTTGTACAATGCAGTTAGAACCTGTCACTTGGGGTTAGAAGTCTCGTGAGCAGGAAGGTAGGTTCGTGAGAACACCTCCCCTTCGAGTGAGAACTTCCAATGTGTGCAGAAAGGTTCACCCAGTGAAATCCTCCCTCGCCCATGAGCAATGTGAGGCCAGTTAGAACCTGTCACTTGAGGTTAGAGGTCTCGTAAGCGAGAAGGTAGGTTCGTAAGAACACCTCCCCTTCGAGTGAGAGCTCCCAATGTGAGCAGAAGGGTTCACCCAGCTAAATCCTCCCTCGCCTATGAGCGATGTGAGGTCAGTTCGAATCTGTCATTTGGGGTTAGAGGTTTCGTAAGTGTGAAGGTTAGTTCGTTAGGAACACCTCCTCTTCGAGTGAGAACTCCCAATTTGAAAGAAAGGTTCACCAGCGAAGTCACCCGTGATATCCTCTCTCGCCCATGGCGATCAGGGGTCAGGTTGAGCCTTTCGGGTGAGGTTAAAGTCTCAACGGTTAGAAAGTGATTTTGCACAAAGCACCTCCTCGTCGACGAGAGAGTCCTCTATTCGAGCAGAAGGTTTGTCAGGAAGTTCCACCTTCGCCTAAGGGCGACGAGTGGCCATATAAAGCTTGATTGCTAAACACGTACAGATCAACTCTGTTGAGGTGGTGAGGTATGTTTTGAGAAAAAAAGTTTTTATGAGGTTTTGCCAACAGCAGCTCAACAAAGTCAAGCGTGCTACCTGTAGTAATTCTGAGTCAAGCGCGCTATTTGTGGTCTGAATCTATACTAAGTAGAGAGTTTGACCAAGCATATCAAATAGGTAAACAACAGCAAAAGTAGAATACAAAGGCAAACAAGTATGAAGACGAGTAAATGAATTATTAACATTATAATGGAGGTAAGTTACAAGAAGTTCAGTAATGAGATACAATTGCCTAGAAGACCTATCTGGGCACAATTTGCCCGTCGACCACCTGTGAAGTTACAGAGAATGGCGAGATCTCCATCTCAGGATGCACGCAGGCAAACTGAGCAAGGGCATTGCTAAACCCCTCCCCGTAGGCGTCGGTGGCATCTTCAGTGAGCTCCGCCTCAGTCTTCTTCAGCAATTCAATTTGTTAGGCAAGTTCCTCCTCAACTTTGCCCAGCTGAACCTCTCGGTTGCTGGCCCTCTCGTCCAGCTTAGTCATTTTGGTTTGAGCCCCCTCCAACTGCTCCTCCAGTTCAATAATTCTGTTGGTGGAGTCGTAGGAGCTGCAACAGACTCGGAAGAACTTCCCTTTGAAGCCCTTATATGATTGAGAGAAGAGGGTGAGCAGAACCCTTCCAGCCACTCCGTTTAGGCTTACCCAAAGCCTTTTCCCAGGGCTCTTCACCTCGAAGAAGTATAGGAATACATCTACCGAGGAAGTGAACCCTAGGTTGTTGTAAAGAACGGAGAAGGCCCTGATGAAGGCCCAGCTGTTGGGGTGCAGCTGGGCGGGTGCCACGTTCAGTTTCGTGAGCAAAGCCCTCTCAAACCCAGTGAAGGGAAGGCGGACTTTGACCCGTTTGAACACAGTGGCATAGAAGAAGAAGAAGGGCTCCCCGCCATTGCATCGCTCGTCGATGCAGACAGGTTCGCCCTCGGTGCAAGGACGCACTGAGATGTACGCGTCGCTCTCCCTACCGAAGACACGCCCTTTGATCTCGTTTTCATCGTCCTTGTGTTCCCTCCAATCTTCAGTGGAGGTGAGTTTGGAGGTTTCAGCGAGGAGATCCTCAGAAGCCCAGGGGTAAAGGGCCTTGTAATCAACCGCTACGGCTGGAGGAGGGTTGGAGGTGGTTTTGGTTCTGGCCATCTCGAATCTAAAACAAATGAGAGGCAGGAAGAAGGAAAAGGGTTTTAGAAGAAAATGATGACGAAACTATGGCGGACAAAGACTCAAAAGAAGAACAAACGCAGAAAAGAAGAACAGAAACCCTAAATGCAGAAATCGTAAACAGACCCAGCGTAGTTAGAAGATGCGAAGAGAAGCAGAATCATAAGGTGAAAGCAGAAAGGGAGAGTAAAGATTATACCTTTGCGTGAGTGAAATTGAAAGGTCGCGAGCGTAGGGTTTGGAGTAAGGCAGAAGCGTGCAAGAGAAGTTAGAAGATATGAAGGCTGGAATGCAAACTGATGAAACAGTGAAGTGGCGCGGGATTTTGAAGGGGTTTAACGTAGCCCTAGGGAGCGCAAACGTTAAGAATCCCAGACCGTTGATGTGGCCACGTGTCTACAGATAAGAGGGGGTTGGTGAAACGTCACCTCAGCGCACTATTCATGTCCTTACACGCAGCGCCACGTAGGTCGCCGGGCTGACTACTTAGTCTCTTCGCTGAAACAAGTTGACAGCTCGAGACTAGGGGGCTTGTGTACCGACCAGTCCTCGGACATGGAGAACAGCTAGTATGGGGTGAGCCACGTCAGTTGGGTCCCACAGTGTGGACCAAAGCCACGTGGGATGGACCCCACAAGTGGTAAGGTCTAGTAGGGTGATTAGTCATCAGCGTATCCCCACAGGAAAGGGTGATTAGTCGTCAGCGTGATGATCACTAGAATAGGCTGATGTGTCTTCGTCACTCCGCAGGTTGAGGAGTCCTTGGCTACAGAGTGTGACAAGGTGACATCAGTCGTGGGTGATTTGAACAACATAACCAGAACAGCTAAGATTGGTTCCCAGAGTGAGCCAATGAGAAGGAAATACCCAGAGGTAAGGAGATGCCTGAATCACAAAGAGCTTATGTGTGTGGTAGGAAAAGCACAGTTAGGTGCAGAGTCCTAAGGGGTCGAGTACTGATGAAGACCAAGTAGAGGAGGCGCCTGAGGCCCAAGCCCATGAAGCCCAAGCCCAAGTTGGGGCCCAAGCCCAACCAATTAGCTCAACATCCTTCATGCCTCAAAGGATGACTAGGAGCAAGGCTAAAGCTTTGGGAGAAGAGCATCAATGGATGTCTCTTTTTGTAATTACTTGTGTATAGTTTTTAGTAGAACTTTAAAGGGAGGTGTAGGAATTAAAATAAGGGGTGTTAATGTACAAAAACAAGTCACACCTTCCATGTGACATAAAGAGTAGGTGTAGGTGTAGTTTTAGGAGGTGCCAAAGTAGAAATCAAGTCACACCTCCCTTGTGACATGTGTTTTGGCTCCAAATTCAAATGCTTCTCATTTGAATTTTCCCACTTTAATTTCAGCCCTCTCACACTATAAATAGAGGTGCTATGCTCATGTAAAAGAATATTGAAATTAGAAGAAAAGTTACTATACTCAAATTGTGAGTGAATTTTGTGAGACTTGTTCTCCTCTTCCTTGTCTCATCTTGTGAAGCTTTGGGAGCACTCAAGTGGCGGCAAATCTACACTTATCTTGGATCATCACCTCCAAGTGGCGTGTCCATTCCCAATCCATGGCTACAACCACATAAGTTTCATCTTCTTTCATCTTCCATTGTCATTTCAATCGGTAGTTTTGATTCTATGTCTTGTTCTTGAATTTCAATCGGTTCTTTTGTTTCAATTTGTGTTTCTATTCAGTAATTCTGTTTTCCTTTCCAATTCTGTTCTGTTTTTGTGTTCTTCCTATATCAATTGTTGTGTACAAGGATATAGCACTCATAGTTGAGTTTGGTTCATCATTTTGGAAGGCATTGTCTCCATTGATGATTCCTTAAGCTTCCTTGAATTTGTGTGTTGTTTCAATTCTGTTTTTGTGCTTAATTTCAATTCTGTTTCCAGCTTTGTTTTGCACCATTCAAATCTGGATTCTGCACCTTAATTGTCATCCATTCATATCTCTATTTGTGTTTTAACCTTGGACCTTTGGAAATGAACCTTCACATCTACTTAACACTTGTTAAGTTAATGTCCAGTGGGGATTTTCCTTAGGTGACTCACTCTAAATTGCTAAGAATCTTGATCCTAATTCTAAGAAAGTGTCACAAATATAATGAACCTAAAATCAACTCACATCAAGTACTCATCAGAACTAGGGTTTCCCAGTGAAGTTACATGCATGGCATGTGAACAGTGAAGGCACTCCCAAAACAGGTGGCCCCAGAGATAAGGTGCATGAGGAGGCACCCAGGTGGTCATTCTGTTAGAGTTTGCACTCCAGATAAGGAAACCTTATGTGCTAGATTACTCTAAGACTGGGTAATAGTGGCGCAAGGGTATTCTAGGAAACCCTGAATATGGCTAGCAGCGTAGCGAACCCTAATTAGGGCTAGCGGCGCAGTAAACCCTAGACTATATAAGGGATAATAAAATACTTCACAAAGGTACACAATTACAAACCCTAAAGATAGTGACTAAAGACTTAGTGTATCTTGCTGAATCTTGACTTCAGCGTCGGAGTGCAAACGGCCTCTAGGGCGCCTCCTTTCTCTTTTGTAGGTGTAGATTGCTTCGAAAGAACCAAGCACAACATGTAACATCCTGCCAAAATACTATACAAATGTATATAATGAAAATAAAGGTAACAAATAGATTGAAGTGAACAAAATATTATATATGTGAAATGTAGTTTCTCCTCACAGGGAGTTTAATACAAATTCGGTCAAATTTTTCCAGAAACATAAACAAAATACAGTAAAAAAAAACGAAGCAGGCGATCTCCTATCGGAAGAGACCGATCTCCTATCGGACGAGGCCGATCTCCCAACGGAGGACCCAAAAACAGCCGATCTGCTTCCGGCGACCACTCACTAAGGAGCTCTACTTCCTGGAAGATCATCTGCTCCCGTGTAAGTTATACACGATCATCACAGGTTTAAGAGAACAGCCACAGAACCAAAACACGCAGGGTAAGCTAGATATTTTAAAGAGAGTTTAAATAAGGATAATTAAAATAAAATCAAGGTAAACAATTTCAAGATATTCACGTAAGGTTATCAAGTTTCTCATACTCTTCACCTGATCGCCCAGAAATCACACATTTCGCAATACTTTCCAGAGTCATTCTATTTCACAACTGTATCAAGTGTCTATCAATTTCAAGTTCCTCATTTCACATGTCAGACCACCACTGACTCAGCACACAAGACACTTGACACTACTTCCGGAAGACTCATGCATTGATTAGACTCAGAGATCTGCACCTGTCATACCATACCACTGTGAAATCCACACAGGGTCGCTGTGAATCCACACAGCATGCGCATATATAATCTCAATGTCAATAGTTCTCCCGGTATGACAGGGTTAATCCATAGAACAGGCCGAGCTCGTTCTGTTTCACACGACTCACCCATTCCTATGAACCTCCTTCGACTCTCCACAACTGAGTAACTTCCTCTATGGGATTCCATTATCTCAGCAGAGTCAGGATATCTCATTAGGAATCACCGATCAATGCACATCCTATACGATCTTACACGGTATTTTCTTTCCTGAAAATACTATGCCTCGATCCACATTCACATCATGCAACATATCTCATAACACGTAAAGGAAAGATTTCAATCACAGCAAAAGCTCACTCCAAGGTTCTTATTTCCTAACATCTCATTTAAATCTCATACCGTTTCAAAGCAACATCAAAAACAGGGAGTTCGTAAACAACGCCAAAACCGGCGATCTAGTTCAAAAACAGAGTATTTCGAAGTCTGCATTTAAAACCGGCGACCACGTCGCCCAAACACATAGCACAGGGCATTTTGCAAAGATGAAAACGAAAACCGGCGACCACGTCGCCCTCACTTCAAAAATAGCTAAACTATGGCTTGTATTGAAAATGAAGTCTAGCTTCCCTTACCTGGACTTGCGTAAAACACCAGGAGCTCCGGAACCCAACGAAGCTTGAAAAACGCCTTGGCTCTGTTTTTGCGTCTGGTTGAAGGACTTGCAGAGAATCTCCCAGGTGCTCCAATGGTGCTGCCTCTCGTCGTACTCTTGTGTGAAGATGCTAGAATCGCAGCGCGAAGGAGATATCTGGAGGAGAAGGGAGGTAACTCACTCTTTCTCTCTTTGAATGTTGCAACGTTTTTGTTCTCTCAGCAGTGGGTCTCTGCATCTTAAACCAACTTATCCACCAAAAGCAGCTGCCACACCCATTCTGCAGAGAAGTCTGAGAACCACTGCCCTGAACAGTACGACCACTGTTGTCTCTGGTGCATGCCAACCACTGCTCTGAACAGTACTACCACTGTTGTCGCTTGTGCATGCCAACCACTGCTCTGAACAGTACGACCGCGAGTGTCTCCTGCGCATGCCAACATTCTGATGTCACCACTCTAAACCACCCTTTTTGTCTACGTGGCGTGTGTGCAGGACGTTTCATGCTGGGAGTCTGGGTCCCACTTTACTCTGTGTGAAACTCGACGTCGCGCGATAACTTTCCACTGCTGACTCATCCTGGCGAACGACCGATGTCTCCTTCGCTCTGGAAGACGACCGATGTCTTCCTCTGGGGGACGACCGATGTCTTCCCTGGCGACGCCCTCATAACTCTCGCGCCTTGGCTACGTCCACATGCCTCGCGCCCTGGCAATGCCCGCATGCCTCTCGCGCCTTGGCCACGTCCACATGCCTCGCGCCCTGGCAATGCCCGCACGACGTCCACCTGGCGCTCAAGTGTAGCAGGCGACCGGCGATCTCATAGCCTTCTAAACTTAGCTTTTCCTCCCTTTTTATTTTTAATAAAACATACATAGAATTCTTTTAAAATATAACCCTTTTTATTCCAATTCAATTTTACAGGTCCTTACACAACACAACGTGAGTAAGAAGGCGTGTGAGTGTCGTGGAGTCAACTGATAAGCGAGTCAACCGGCAAGAACAATAGTCAAGATGATATTTTTCATTTTCATCCTTGGTCCATTGAGACAAAGATTTTTCAGAAGTTTTAAGCATATGTATGAAAGAACTGTTTGTGATGACATCCTAGATTTTCCTACCTATAGATTCAACAAAAATTTGCATTCTAATACTCTACATTTGATAGTTCACACCACAAAATAGAGGTGGTCTATTTAAAGCAGCACCTTCCCTAAAAGAAAACTTGTCAGCCATTAAAAAGGTTTTGAAAAATAGGAATTGGGAAAATTTCAAGAACCTAGCTCTTGATGCCAATTGTTAGTGTACCGACCAGTCCTCGGACGCCGAGAACAACTAGTAATGGTGAGCCACGTCAGCTGGGTCCCATAGCATGGGCCAAAGCCACGTGGAATGAACCCCACAGGTAGAATTGACTAGTGGGATGATTAGTCATCAGTGGGTCGATCACCAAAGTGGACTGATGTGTCCTCATCACTCAGCAGGATGATGAGTCCTCGGCGACAGAGTGGGACGATGTGACATCGGTCTTGGGTGTTTTGAACAATAGGACTAGAGCATTTGATGTGGGTCCTGAAAGAAGACCAGTTATCACTAAAATACCCAGAGGTAGGGAGAAGTCTAATTCACGAAGCACCCATGTGTGTGGCAGGGAAAGCACAATTAGGTGCAGAGTCCTGAAGGGTCGAGTACTCATTAGGATTAGGGTTTCCCAGTAAAGCTACATGCATGGCACGTAAACAGTGAAGGCGCTCCCAGGACAGGTGGCCCCAGAGATTAGGTGCACAAGGAGGCACCCAGGTGGTCACCCTGTTAGAGTTTGCACTCCAGGAAAGAAAACCTTATGTGCTAGATTACCCTAAGATTGGGTGATAGCGGCGCGAGGGCATTCCAGTAAACCCTGAATATGGCTAGCGGCACAGTGAACCCTAATGAGGGATAGCGGCGCAGTAAACCCTAGACTATATAAGGGACACTAAAATACTTCACAAAGGTACGCAATTACAAACCCTAAACACAGTTACTCAAACACTTGGTGTTTCTTGCCCAATCTTGACCTGAGCGTCGGAGTGCAAATGCTCTAGGGCGTCCCCTTTCTCTTTTGCAGGTGTAGATTGCTTCGAAAGAACCAAGCACATACCAATGTGAGAAGGAGGCGTGTGAGTATCGTGGAGTCAACCGACAGGCGAGTCAACCGGCGAGAACATTTGCTGTCACAGTAAAACAACCGATTGTTTTTTTGAAACAACCGATTGTTTTTTCTCTGGCACCTCTGTATAATGCTACCAAGTTTACTTATGCATGATTAAACCTATTTCTCTTTTTCAAATCTTTCTTTTGAACAAATATACATTGAGTGTGCCTCAAAATCTGATAATAAAAGATTATATCCACTTATTTTCTTGAAAGCTCTATATCATTTTCTATTCTTGAAATGTCAACATTGTTTGTACTACTAGACTACTCTATTATCATTTTGATTTCTGCTTTGTACAACCCTTCTCCTTGTCTATTTGTGAGAATTAATAGGTAGAAAAGTTTATGCTTGATTTGGTTGTATAGATAGCTTTAAAATTGATGCATTATGTTGTTGTTGTTCTACACTTGAAAGTACTTGAACGCTTCACTTTTTCTGATTTTTCTGCTACTGTTGTATATGCAGAACTATGATGCTTTATTCTGATTTATCTACTATTACTATAACTCTGAGTAGCATTAACTCTGCACTGATTTACACACTGTTTTTACTAGTCTTTATGCTTATGGCTTATGCAAAAAATTGGTTTGTGTGCGTCTTGTTATCTTGCTTCTATACTTGATTTATATATGCATAAATTCTGTGTTGCAGGACCTTTCAAGTACAAGTGCTATGTTGAAGACTAATCAAAGTGATGCTTATTATTATGGTTCAAGAGCATACACCTTACTCAAATTCTTGACAAGTCAAAATTCATGACCTATGTAAATTGCAGCTGTTAGCAGCATTGAAGAAGATAATGAGAACATCCTTTTTGCACAAGTTGGAATCCTGTCCAGAAAAACAACAGGTTGATTCTGCGAAACAACCGACTGAAATTTTGCACCAGGATGATCTACCTAAGATAGTGAGACCAACTTGAAGATGAACCTTTTGAAGTGCTTTATTGTTGGTACTGCATATGATGTGCACTCTAGTAAGGCTGATCTTACTGCAGCAAAGCATATAGGTGCTGATTTTGGGGACCAAGATGTCCTATCACAATAATGAAGGTAAAGGCATGGCAAAGGGTGTCCTATTTCATGGACCACCTGTAATGGGGAAGACCATGCTTGTCAAAGTTGTTGCTAAGGAGTCTGGAGCAGTTTTCATCAATGTTTGGATATCAAACTTGAAGAGCAAATGGTTTGGAGATGCCCAGAAACTGGTGTCTGCCATATTTTGTTTTCCTCAAGCATTGGTGAACATTATCTTTGATCATATAGCTGTCTTATGTGAAGAATACACTGGTTTGGATCTCTTTGACCTGTGCAAGAAAGTTGCAAATTTTCCATTTAGAGAACTGCTGGGTGAAGAAAAGAAAGGGGGAAAATTGTGGTATCCTAGTTGAAATTTTTAGGGTCTATGGTTTGTTCCTGAAATGGTGCTGCTACACACATTGGTTTTCTAGTTATTTTGCTTCTGCCATAGCTCTGATACACTACAAAATCTGCTGCAATTCTAATATAGTATCACAAAATGTGTTACTGCAATGGTGTTGTTGTATGCCCTAATTCATACTAGTTTTCAATGCTAGGAAACTCTGATACACTACAACAATTATTGCTTTAGGCAACGCTAAAATAGACCACACGTATAAAAGTTTTGCCTAAACATACTAGAGACCACGATTTTATAAATGTGGTTTAAAAGTTATAAAAAACCACGACCATAAAACCGTTCATATTTTAGACCATGGTTATGAAACTGTTAATCCCTTTAGGCCACGTTTATTTACGTGTGGCCATTTGGTTTAAAACAAAATTTGAGGGTAACTCTTTTCGTATTTCCCTCACTTGTATATGAAAACGCATGTCTCCACCTCACTTCAGTATTGCATTTCCCATGCTGTGGTCTCACACTCCAACCCTGAGCATCTTCTTCTTCCCAAATTCCAGTGCCTTCTTCTACCCAAATTTCATTGCCTTCTTCTTTTTTCTACGCCCATTCTTCTTCACAAATTTTGGAATTGGCTGGTGTGCGTTGGAAACCTTAGGGCAAACGAAGTTCTTCGCAGTGAGGAGGTAGAGGGTTTCGGTGAAATCGGTGACCATTGGAGCCAAACAAAGTTCTTCGTGGTGAGGAGGTAGAGTTTTCGTTGTTTGCAGTGAAACCCTAAAGGTTGGTGATTTCTTTCACTCGTTTTTTGTTTTTTCACCCAATATTTTCTTCTGCCTCTTTACCTATTTGCATACTTAGTTTTAGTCTTAGATTTATGAATCATTGTGCGTATTCTGGATCGGTGCCAATTTTGTTTTTTTAGGGTTTGTACTAGGCAAATTTTGCATATTATGACCGCTAAAATAGTGTTGATTGTCTGTGCCTGGGATGGAATTGCTAGTGCCATTCATGCTTTTAAGCTGTATCATGAACCTTGGTGTTAACAGGTTACGCTCAGTAGGTCTTAACCATGAAAAGAGTACTTCGTTTTTGGTAGTGAGCGCCATTGTTTTGGTGCTACAGTTAACTTTGTTTTTTAGTTTTTTCTGGTTTTTTAGGTGTCACACTATGTTCTAAGCTAGAAGGAAGCCTTAGTATGTTTGGGAGGCTCATAGAGAGGGGAGGTAGGTCTTTTGGCATGATGGTGCAGTTCCTCAGTGTTGGTCTTAGGCGTCCGTTAGAAGGAGATGTTATGATGTTGTAAAGCTAGTTAGAAGCAAAGGAAGGTATGAGGTCTAATGGAAGACAAGAAGTTATGGTTTTGGAAATAGGAATGGATTAGGTGTGAAGAGTTGGTTTTATTTTGACAAGCTTTCTAAGCAGAATTTAACCTTGCATAAGTGGAAACAGATTCTGGTGCAGAGGTGTTATGAGGGCAACAAGTATAAGGTAGAATGAATGGATGGGGGCTAGAAAAACAGTGTATTTGTAACTAGTTTAGAATAATAAATAGTTTGGCTCAACATCTATGAATCTCTTCTTCTGCATAGGTGCTCTTAAGCATCTGGTTGTTTAATGTAGAAAGGGCAGTGAAAGAGCTCTGATGGTATCTAATCACTCTGGTGCATCATCTGCTATAGTCAAGGATTAGTTTGGTGTAGTGTAGTTAGAGTGATGTGAATTCAAGAACATAATATGAAAAGTTCTTGACATTCTTAGGAGACATCTTGAGTTGGTCATATGAGAGGCATTTTCTCTTAGAATTGGATCGATGTTCTAAGTCAAGAACTCACCAAAAACTAATGCCAAAACACAAACTCATATGGAAGTTCCAATTATTGTCAAATTGAACCGATTAAAGATGAAATTAAAGGCAAGGAAACTGAATATAAGTGCTGGAAATTAAAGGCACCGAACCAAAACACAAGAACACAAGCTAAGACATGAAAACTAAAAGAGAAGGAAGGAAGGAGAAGAGAATGCTCATGAAGATGGAGGTATGGTTGGATGATCACGCCACTAAGAGGATGAAGGCTCCTAGATGAGTGTGCAAGCCGCCACTTGAGGTAACCATTGAACCTTCAAGATAAGACTAGTGAAGAAGATGCAAAGCTCTCCAATGCTCACTCAAAAAATTGAGTAAAGTTTCTCTAATTCAAAATTCAAAAATTCAAATCTGCATTTTACAAGAGCTCACACCTTTATTTATAGTGTAAGGGTGCTGAAAAATAGGTGGGAAAATTCAAAAGAAACTCTTTTGAAATTCCCACCAAAACAAGTCACATGGGAGGTGTGACCTTTTTCTACTATGACACCTCCTAAAAACTACACTTACACCTACTCTCCTAAGTCACATGTACAATGTGACTTTATTTTACATATTCACACTCCTATAATATCCACACCTCCTACAACTTATACAAAAGAAAAACAAATGATGCTCTTTTATTTAATGCTTGGCCTTGCTTCTCATGGATTGGACTTGGGCTTCTTGGGCTTGGCCTTTTTGGGCTTGGGCTTTGGGCTTGGGCCTCCTCTTTTGAAAAGACTAATAAGAAAAACTTTAAATGTTTTGGTGGATGGCCTCTTCCTCCATTAGTGAAATCCTCTCTTCCTTGATATCCATCATACTCCCCGAGTTGGAGAGAATTCGCCCACGAATTCTGAATCCCTGCATATGACAAAGTCAGTTTACTATCAAAATTAATAGATGAAAAAGAAAAAGGCAAACATGACTTAGATTTTGAAAGTAGTGGGAGTTCAGAAAAGGAAGTCCTATAGACAGACCAAGTTGGAAAAATTTGTTTGGGAATGATGATATTTTTTGGAAAAAATCCGCTTAAATGGTGAAAACCATTAGGAGGTATGAAAAAATCATCCCTAACATTTTTTAACCAAGATGGTGGTGAAGTAAGAACCTTTGGTAATGAAAAAGATAAGGAAGGAAAACACCTGGGAGGGGAAAGGATAAGTCGCTTGTCACTTTGGCCTTCTTTGTTTTTATCTTTTGCACCTTTGGTAGGTGGTTGAGTTAGGTCTTGATTTACCTTGTTTATCATGAAAGTTCATTTTTGTGTACAATGAAGAGCTATGTGCCCAAAACCTAAACATTGAAAACATTTGGTGCGTGAAGTTTTGGTAGGTGACTTAGGGGTAGAAGGATTTGAAGTAGAAACTTTTTTTGGCAAAGTGGTTTGTTTGGAAAAATTGGAAGGAGAAATTTGAGGAAATTTTTTTTTGCATCCTTCCTTGAAGATTTGTAGAAACCATCATCAGTAGCATGTTTGAAAGTTGGTTTCAAATATGAATCTATTTTGATGGCTCGGTGAACCACTTTCTTTAAAGAAGAGTACTCATCTAGGTCTACCAAATCTCTAATATGTCTTCTTAAACCACTTACAAACCATTTAATCTTTGACTCTTCTTTAGCATGCATATTCATTTTACTCAAAGTTATTTCAAAATCTTTAAAGTATTCATCTACCGTCCTATGTCCTTGATGAAGCCTTTGGAACTTCAACAAGTGTTCCTTCCTAGAAGGAGGAACAAACCTTGCGCGCATTTGATATCTTAAAGAGTTCCAAGAGTCCACGGGAGGACCCTTGTGATATATAATGTCATTTACAACTCCATGCCACCATTTCATGGCATAATCACTAAATTCTAAGGTAGCTAGCTTAAGTTTGTGCTCTTCTTGGATCTCATGGATCTCAAATATTTGTTCACACTTGGCTTCCCAATCTAAATATACATTTGGATCACTAGAGCCACTAAAATTAGGAAGCTTGACCGAAGGAAGCCTTGACTTTGCATCTTGATAGTATCCATTGCCATGGTGAGGTCTCTCCCCTTGATTGTGATGTCTTTGGCCATGAAATTGGGGTGAAGTTCTTCTTCTCCTATGGTCCTCTTCACGGCCTATGTCATTTGAGGAAGCTCTTGTGGAATGTCTTGGTGAATGATGTCCATCATGAAGAGAGGGAGATGGCCTAGCCTGTTGCAACTCCATCTCTTGTAATTTTTCTTCCAAGCGTCTAATGGCTGTTTGTGCTTCATGTAATTCACCAAGGATTGAAGCTTTGGAAGGAGAATTCTGCTTGTAGGATGCATCACTTGAAAATCCTGCCATTTGTAATTAAAAAAAACAAAAACAGCAAAGACACAAAACAACAAACAAGTTAAGAATTAAAATGGGCAAAACAGTGAGCTTGGCAATGAAACTGCCGAACTGAATTGAGGCAGAAAATATATCACTCTCAAAGAAATAAAGTCCTTGCACCAATCTGATCTTGAGGTCTTGGAAACCTCAAATGAAATATGTCAAAGCAAGGCACACCAATCTCAAAGCCAACACCACAAAACCAAAGAAACAATAAAGACAAACAAGAAAAGGTATAAGCAAGAAAAGGCAATTTCAAAAGGAATACTAGATGTATACAAACTCAAATAGTAATGAACAATTAGACAAGCAAGAAAAATAAGGAACTCAAAGAGAAAGTAGGCACACAAAAGAATACTTAAAGAAAAGCACTAGAGTAGATGAAGAAAACAAAAATTAGCTACTGGAAAAAAAAAATTTCTATGCAAACTGTGCGTGAGATTCATTGATTGATCTGGAAAGATATACAGCGAACTGGACTATCAAATTTTAACCACACCAACTTCAAGATGTTAACTCAAAAATGGCACTGGAATTATGTAAAAACAGTAAGCCAATTGAGAGAAATAAATTTTTCAAAATTGATGCCCGATTACCGTATTTTTTTCGGCAGGAATGTACACATTTCGTATTTTATTTATCATATTTTGTGTACTTTGAATTTTATTGTACTTCTTTTTTCTATTCTTTTCTAACACTTTGAGGATCACAAATCCAGAATTTCAGAAATTTCCAGTGAGTAAATCAATTGCAATAAGCAAAAACAGTAAGCACTTGTTGTCAGAAACAGAGGAAGCCTAAGAGGAATGAAAAACAGAATTATGAACTAGCAAAGACATAATGGAAATTGTGTCATAGAACTTGTATAGGTCTAAAATACAAGTATGAACTCAATCTAAAACAGAAAATGCACAAAGGATCAAGCAATAAACTCAAAAAACAGAATGTAAACCAAAGCAAGAAACAAAAAATTGCAATAAAAGTACTACAAGAAGTGATGACATATTATGGAAAAACAAGACAATGACAAAACTATTATAGATTCAAAAAGGAAAATACTCAAACATATGATAGGCACAAATAAGAAAACAGCAATAAAACTCAAAATAAGCCTAAAAACAGAAATGTAAACACAAGAATATAGAGCTCTTGAATCAAAGTGCAACACAACTCAAAAATTAAACAAGAACACACCTAAACTCTAGATACCACATGATGTGAATTCAAGAACATAATATGAAAAGTTCTTGACATTCTTAGGAGACATCTTGAGTTGGTCATATGAGAGGCACTTTCTCTTAGAATTGGATCAATGTTCTAAGTCAAGAACTCACCAAAAACTAATGCCAAAACACAAACTCATATGGAAGTTCCAATTATTGTCAAATTGAACCGATTAAAGATGAAATTAAAGGCAAGGAAACTGAATATAAGTGCTGGAAATTAAAGGCACCGAACCAAAACACAAGAACACAAGCTAAGACATGAAAACTAAAAGAGAAGGAAGGAAGGAGAAGAGAATGCTCATGAAGATGGAGGTATGGTTGGATGATCACGCCACTAAGAGGATGAAGGCTCCTAGATGAGTGTGCAAGCCACCACTTGAGGTAACCATTGAACCTTCAAGATAAGACTAGTGAAGAAGATGCAAAGCTCTCCAATGCTCACTCAAAAAATTGAGTAAAGTTTCTCTAATTCAAAATTCAAAAATTCAAATCTGCATTTTACAAGAGCTCACACCTTTATTTATAGTGTGAGGGTGCTGAAAAATAGGTGGGAAAATTCAAAAGAAACTCTTTTGAAATTCCCACCAAAACAAGTCACATGGGAGGTGTGACCTTTTTCTACTATGACACCTCCTAAAAACTACACTTACATCTACTCTCCTAAGTCACATGTACAATGTGACTTTATTTTACATATTCACACTCCTATATTTAATATCCACACCTCCTACAACTTATACAAAAGAAAAACAAATGATGCTCTTTTATTTAATGCTTGGCCTTGCTTCTCATGGATTGGACTTGGGCTTCTTGGGCTTGGCCTTTTTGGGCTTGGCCTTTGGGCTTGGGCCTCCTCTTTTGAAAAGACTAATAAGAAAAACTTTAAATGTTTTGGTGGATGGCCTCTTCCTCCATTAGTGAAATCCTCTCTTCCTTGATATCCATCATAGGGGATAGTTGATCTTGCTCGGTGTGAAGAATGATGATGTTGGTGAGTTTAAGCACCTGGCAACAGTAAAATCTGCGCTCTGTGAATTTGGAGCAGTAGTAATTGAATAACTAAAGTGAAGACAACATCTAGTGGGAGAATTTGGTGTAGTTTGTAGAACCTCAGAGATGGGACCAAATCATTCTAAGTAAGTATATCAATCTAGACTTAACCGGACTCTTATGGGGACAACTGTAACATCCCGCCAAATCCTTTTCATATTTATATAGTGAAATAAAGGTAAAACAATAATATCGAAGTGAACATATATATATATATATATATATATATATATATATATATATATATATGTAATGAAATTTCTCCTCACAAGGAGTTTAATAAATATCCAGTCAGTTTCCAAACTTAAACAAAATACAGCAAAATAGAAAAACAGGCGATCTCCTAACAGAAACAGAAAACAGGCGATCTCCTAACAGAAACAGAAAACAGGCGATCTCCTTCTGGCGACCACTCACTGAGGAGCTCTACTTCCTGCAACATCATCTGCTCTCGTGTAAATTATACACGATCATCACAGGTTTAAGAAAACATCCACAAAACAAAAACGCAGGGTAAGCTAGATATTTTAAAGAGAATTTAGATATGAAACTTTAAAATCAAGATAAAACAAATTTAAGACACCCACGTAAAAACCATCAACTTTCTCATTCCCTTCACATGACCATCAAGTAATCACATATTTCACAATTTCCTCAAGAGTCGTTCAATTCACATAATTCCATCAAGTGTCTATCAATTTCAAAGTTTCTCATTTCTCACGTCAGACTTCCACTGACTCATCACACATAGACACTTGACACTACTTCCGGAAGACACGTGCATTGACTAGACTCAGAGATCTGCACCTGTCATACTACATTGCTGTAAAGTTCCCACAGCTATGCGCATCAACATAATCTCAATCTCAATCTCATCACTCTCCTAGTATGACAGGGTGAATCCATACAACAGGTCAAGTGGTTATTTTTCAAACCACTTACCCATACATATGAACCTCCATCGACTCTCAACGCCTGAATAACTTCATCTATATGATTCCATTATATCGGAGAGTCAGGAAATCTCATTATAGAAATCACCGATCAATGCACATCCTACACGATCTTACACGGTATTTTCTTTCCTGAAAATACTATGCCTTGATCCCACTTTCACAACATTCAACACATCATATAACACTTAAATGAACGATTCCAATCACAGCAACAATCATTCCAAGGTTCAGATTTTCGAATATCACATGCATTTCACATTTCAATCTCAAACAGTTTCAAACGACACTAAAACAGGGGAGTTCGAAATCAACATTTAAAACCGGCGATCACGTCGCCCCACACATAAAAACAGAGCATCGTGAAAAAGAATATGAAACCGGCGACCACATCGCCCTCACTTCAGAACCCACTCGCCTAAAGTTTTTTTTTAAACGAAAATGCTAGCTTCCCTTACTTGAACTTGCACAAAAACACCAAGAGCTCCAAAACCCACCGAAGCTTAAAGATGCCTTAACTCTATTTTAGCGTCCGGTTTGGAGAACTTGCAGAGAACTTCCCAGGAGTCCAAGGGCAGTCATCGCTCGTCGTACTGGTGCTTGAGGATGCCTGAATCGCAGCGCGAAGGAGAGAAAAGAGAAGGATGAAGGTAAACTCACTCTGCCACTCTTGAACCACAGCAACGTTCTTTGCCTCTTAGAAGTGAGTTTTTGAATCTAAACCAACTTGTCCACAATTGCCGCTGCCACTACCCACTCTGTAGGAAAGCTTGCGTGCACACTTCCTTGAACAGTATGGCCACGTGTGTCTCTGCGCATACCAACTCTCTGATGCCAACTATTTTGAAACACCATTTTCTGTCTACGTGTCGTGCGTGCAGGACGTCTCATGCTGGGAGCCTGGGTCCCACCTTATCTATGTGAAACATGACATCGCGCGATAACCTTCCACCGATGACTCATCCTGGCGGACGACCGATGTCTCTCCCTGGAAGACGACCGATGTCTCTCTCTGGAAGACGACCGATGTCTCTCTCTGGAAGACGACCGATGTCTATCCCTGGCGATGATCGCATGTCTCTCGCCCGGGCGATACCCACATGTCTCTCGCCGTGGTGATGCCCGCATGTCTCTCGCCCTGGCGATGACCGCATGTCTCTTGCCCTGGCGATGACTGATGACACATCGCCACGCCTTGCTAAAGGTTCTTCATCCCACTATGTTACGTCCAAGGTATCACCTCCACATGACTTGGTGACGTCGGTAGCTTCACATTTCCAAGAATAGATCAGCGCTACTCCTCGTGCGCCCATGCATGCAACACTAAGGATGATTTCTTATGCTCAAGCATGGAGCTTCGCATGCACAGCGTATCTAAGGCTTAACCCACACCTTGATACGCGTGGTTTTTGGAACCCACTATGGTTGATCCAGCATCTTGACCACATACTAAGTGCACTTTCAGCGATCATGTACACCATAGGGGATTGGCGATCATGTGCACCATAGGCGATTGGCGATCATGTACCAGAGAAGTCAGAGGTTGCCTCTGTCTTCAACAACGGCGATCTTGTAGACCTCTAAGCTACACTTTCCTTTCTTTTTATTTTAAATAAAAACATACTTAGAATTCACTTAAAATATATCACTTTCATTCCAATAAAATTTTCTAGGTCCTTACATTCTCCCCAACAAGAAAAATTTTCGTCCTCGAAAATTGAATTACAAGGAAAAGAGGTATGGATAGGCTTCTCTCATGGTTTCCTCTAATTCCCAAGTTGAATCACCCGATCTGTCATCCCACACCACCTTTACCATGTTGATGGTCTTGCCTCTGAGCTGCTTACTCTGCTGATCGTCAATCCTGACTGGTTTCGCTTCAAACGACAAGTCATCCCTGATCTGCACATCGTCCACTTCCAACACGTGACTAGGGTCTGCAAGATACTTCCTTAGCTGTGACACGTGAAAGACATTATGCAGATTTGCTAATTGGGGAGGTAGAGCAATCTCATAAGCTACAGGACCTATCTTCCTTAAGATCTGATATGGTCCAATGAACTTAGGAGACAGCTTCCTTGATCTGATAGCTCGTCCTACACCCTTGGTTGGCGTCACTCTCATAAACACATGATCCCCAGCAGCAAACTCCAAAGGTCTTCTCCTCTGATCTGCATAGGATTTCTGCTGGCTTTGAGAAGCTTTCATTCTGCCTTGTATCTGTTTCACCTTCTCGGTTGTCTGCTGAATCAACTCTGGCCCAACCAAGACTGCTTCGCCCTCCTGGTACCAACATAAGGGAGTTCTGCATTTCCTCCCATACAGGGCTTCATATGGTGCCATCCCAATACTAGCGTGGTAACTGTTATTATAAGTAAACTCCACCAGCGGCAACACCTCATCCCAACTTCCCAATTGATCCAAGACACACGTCCTCAGCAGATCTTCCAAGGACTGGATCGTTCTCTCTGACTGTCCATCTGTTTGAGGATGATATGCCGAGCTTATTCTCAACTTGGTTCCCAAGCAATCTTATAAGGTCTGCCAAAACCATGAAGTGAACCTGGGATCTCTATCCGAAACAATGCTGGAAGGCACTCCATGCAACCTCACAATTTCTCTGATGTACAGCTGTGCCAATTTGGCCATAGGCATCCTCATATTCACTGGAAGAAAGTGAGCACTCTTCGTCAGCCAATCAATGATGACCCAGATTGCATCATGACCCTTTACCGATCTGGGTAAATGGGTAACAAAATCCATGGCGATGCTGTCCCATTTCCATTTAGGGATATCCAATTGTTGTAACAAACCGCCAGGTCTTTGATGCTCTACCTTTGCCTTCTGACACGTCAAGCAGGTAGTAACATACTGGGCGATGTCTCTCTTCATGCCCGACCACCAAAATGACTCTTTCAAGTCATGGTACATCTTGTTCATGCCTGGATGTAGGCTAAGGCGACTCCGGTGACCTTCCTCTAGGATCATCTTCTTCAACCCTTCATTTGCAGGTATGCAAATTCTGCCATTAAATCTCAAGATCCCATCATCGCCCATCACAAAGTCTTTAGCCTGGTCGGTCCCTAGTGACTCCACAGTACGCTTCAGACTAGGGTCCTCCAACTGCTTATCCTTTATCACTCCAAGGAAGTCATTAGTTATAGCCAGCTTACTACAACTAATGTGATTTACATGAAATTCCACTCCAAAGTTTAAATCTCTAAACTCCTCAATCAATTTCTGCTCTTCAATCATCATGGTTGATACTTGTATTGATTTCCTACTCAAGGCATCTGCCACTACATTGGCCTTCCCTGGATGATATATCAGTTGGAAGTCATAATCTTTTAGGAACTCCATCCATCTTCTTTGTCTCATATTTAACTCGTTCTGATCAAACAGATATTTCAGGCTTTTGTGGTCACTAAACACCTGAAACCGAGCTCCATACAAATAATGCCTCCAAATCTTCAAGGCAAACACCACAGCCGCCAACTGTAAGGACCTGTAAAATTAAATTGGAATAAAAGGAATATATTTTAAATGAATTCTAAGTATGTTTTTATTTAAAATAAAAAGGAAGGAAAGTGTAGCTTAGAAGACTATGAGATCGCCTGGTTAGTACATAATCGCCTGTCGCCTAGACTACACATGAACGCCAATCGCCTGTAGTGTACATGAACGACAATCGCCTATGGTGCACATGATCGCCGAAAGTGCACTCAGTATGTGGTCAAGATACTGGATCAACCATAGTGGGTTCCAAAAACCACGCGTATCAAGGTGTGGGTTAAGCCTTAGATACGCTGTGCATGCGAAGCTCTATGCTTGAGCATAAGAAATCGTTCTTAGTGTTGCATGCATGGGCGCACGAGGAGTAGTGCTGATCTACTCTTGGAAATGTGAAGCTACCGATGTCACCAAGTCATGTGGAGATGATACCTTGGACGTAACATAGTGGGATGAAGAACCCTCAGCAAGGCGTGGCGATGTGTCGTCGGGCATCGCCAGGGCGCGAGGCATGCGGGCATCGCCAGGGCGCGAGACATGCGGGCATCGCCAGGGCGCGAGGCATGCGGGCATCGCCAGGGCGCGAGACATGCGGGCATCGCCAGGACGCGAGACATGCGGACATCCCCAGGGCGCGAGGCATGCGGGCATCGCCAGGGCGAGACATCGATCATCTTCCAGAGAAAGACATCGGTCATCTGCCATGATCAGTCATCGGTGGAAGGTTATTGCGCAATGTCGAGTTTCACACAGATAAGGTGGGACCCAGGCTCCCAGCATGAGACGTCCTGCACGCGCGACACGTAGACAAAAAGGGTGGTTCAGAATAGTGACATCAGAGAGTTGGCATGCGCAGAGACACACGTGGCCATATTGTTCAGGGAAGCGTGCACGCAAGCTTTCCTGCAGAGTGGGTGGTGGCAGCGGCAATTGTGGACAAGTTGGTTTAGATTCAAAAACTCACTTCTAAGAGGAAAAGAACGTTGCAGTGGTTCAAGAGTGACAGAGTGAGTTTACCTTCATCCTTCTCTTTTCTCTCCTTCGCGCTGCGATTCAGGCATCCTCAAGCACCAGTACGACAAGCGACGACTGCACTTGGACACCTGGGAGGTTCTCTGCAAGTTCTCCAAACCGGACGCTAAAACAGAGTTAAGGCATCTTTAAGCTTCGTTGGGTTTTGGAGCTCTTGGTGTTTTGCGCAAGTTCAGGTAAGGGAAGCTAGCATTTTCGTTTATAAAAACGTTAGGCGAGTAGGTTCTGAAGTGAGGGCGACGTGGTCGCCGGTTTTCATATTCCTTTTCACGATGCTCTGTTTTTATGTGTGGGGCGACGTGATCGCCGGTTTTAAATGTTGATTTCGAACTCCCCTGTTTTAGTGTCGTTTGAAACTGTTTGAGATTGAAATGTGATATTCAAAAATCTGAACCTTGGAATGATTGTTTCTGTGATTGGGATTGTTTTAAGAAAAGATTCAAAATATTATATGATGGAATTGTGCTTTTACGTGTTGTATGATGCATTGAATGTTGTGAATGTGGGATCAAGGCATAGTATTTTCAGGAAAGAAAATACCGTGTAAGATTGTGTGTAATGTGCATTGACTAGGGACTTGTCTAGAAGGAGATATCCTGACTCTGCTGATATAATGGAATCACATAGATGAAGTTATTCAGTTGTGGAGAGTCGAAGGAGGTTCATATGTATGGGTAAGTTGTTTGAAAGATAACTGACTTGACCTGTTATATGAATTAACCCTGTCATACCGGGAGAGTGATGATATTGAGATTATGTATGCGCATGGCTGTGTGGATTTCACAGCGACCCTGTGTAGATTTCACAGTGGTGTGGTATGACGGGTGCAGATCTCTGAGTCTGAGTCAACGCACGAGTCTTCTGGAAGTAGAGTCATGTGTCTATATGTTACGAGTCAGTGGAAAGTCTGACGTGTGAACGATGAATATTGAATGTATTGAATAGACACTTGACGAGTTTGTGGAATATGGGGATGTTGATGGTTGAAATTGATATAGATTATGAATGGTGTGAAGATTTATGCTTTCTATTGATATAAAGTTTCATATTTAAAGTTTTAAAAAAAATAATATCTAGCTTACCCTTTTATCTTGAATCGTGGTTGTTTTTCTAAAACCTGTGATGATCGTGTATATTTGCACGGGAGCAGACGAGGTTGCAGGTAGTAGAACTCCTCTGTGAGTGGTCGCCAGAAGGAGATCGCCTATTTCTGTTTCCGTTAGGCGATCGCCTCTTTTCTGGTAGGAGATCGCCGGTTTTGAATGTTGTGGTTTTATTTTATTTTGAAAACTTCCTCAAAAAGGGATATTATTTTGAGGCACATTTGTACTAATGGATGAATTATATTATGTATATATCTATGTTCAATTTTGATATTATTGTTTCACCTTTATTTTATTATATAAATATGACCAATATTTTGAGGGGCGCTACACCAACTCTAAGTCATGGGTAGGATAGTTCCTCTCGTGAACTTTGAGTTGCCTTGAAGCATATGCAACCACTCTTTTCTCTTGCATCAACACACATCCCAAACCTTGATGTGAAGCATCACAGTAAACATCAAAAGGATTTCCCACATCCGGGATCACTAACACTGGGGCGCTAGTCAACCTCTTCTTCAGCCCCATGAAACTCTGCTCACACTTTTCAGTCCAAGCAAAAGGTTGATCTTTGCGAGTTAACTGAGTCAAAGGAGCTACTACCTTGGAAAAATCTTCAATGAACCTCCGATAGTAGCCTGCTAAACCCACAAAACTCCTTATCTCAGTAACTGTCTTATGACGTTCCCACTGAAGCATTGCCTCCACTTTGGCTGGATCCACCGAGATCCCCTGGGCAGATATTACATGTCCTAAGAAGTTGACTTCTTTCAACAAGAACTCACACTTAGAGAACTTGGCATATAATTGCTTCTCCCTCAGGATCTCCAATACTGTCTTCAGATGTTCTTCATGTTCTTCCTCAGTCCTTGAATAAATGAGTATGTTGTCTATGAAGACTACCACAAACTTATCCAAGAAAGGGTGAAAAATTCTATTCATGAAATCCATGAACAGAGCTGGAGTGTTTGTTACTCCAAATGGCATCACCACATACTCATAGTGCCCATAACGAGACCTAAATGCTGTCTTTTGAACATCTTCAGCTTTTACCAAAATTTGGTGGTACCCCGATCTCAGATCAATCTTTGAGAACACCGAGGCCCCATGTAATTGATCCATCAAATCATCAATTCTAGGTAGGGGATACTTGTTCTTGATGGTCAACTTGTTCAACTGCCTGTAATCTATACACACCCGAGACCCTCCATCCTTTTTCTTAACTAGGAGCATTGGAGCCCCCCATGGAGATACACTGGGTCTGATGAATTGTTTCTCCAACAACTCTTCCACTTGCTTCTTTAATTCTACCAACTTGGCTGGAGCCATCCTGTAAGGTGCCATTGACACTGGTCCAGCTCCAGGTACCAAATCAATAGAGAATTCCACTTCTCTCTTAGGAGGTAATCCAGGTATTTCTTATGGAAATACATCCATGAAATCTTTCACCACATGTATCCTTCTTACGTCCTCTTCATTCTTCACTTCCAACCGAGCTAGGATCACGAAGCACCTCGCCCCTTTTTCCAACTCCGACCACCCATGCTGAGCAGATATCACATCTGACTCTTGGAGGTCTGGAAACGCTATTTTCTGACTACAGCAGTCTATGAGAACGTGATTGGCAGATAGCCAATCCATTCCCAGGATAACATCCAGGTCCTGAAGAGGTAGGCAGATCAAGTTTACTTTGAACCTACGTCCCTCTACTATCACTGGACATTCAGGGCAAACTATAGAGGTCAACACCTGTCCTGACTCAGGTGTAGAGACCAACAGTTCAAATGGTAACTCCTTCACTAGAAGGCCCAACTCGCATAGGGCTTGCTTTGTGGGTGCTGCACCTTGGCCTTCCCACTGGAAGAACCCCCTGGGTGTGACCTGATCACCCGAGAATCACCCTTTTCCAGAGTCTCCACCATCTTCGCCTTCTCTACTAAGGCGTGAAATTCCCTGATGCACATAGGGGCTATGGTCCTCTTCAGCCCATGCTTCAGTCCCTCTTCAAACTTCCTACACCTCCAAGCCTCAGAGGTCGCCTGGGTATAGAATCGGGCGAGGTATTCAAACCGAGCAGCATAAGCATTCACTGACATCTCCCCCTGCTCCAATCTGAGGAATTCTGCTTCCTTCGCAAACTTTGCACTATCTGGGAAGTATTTTTCTAGAAATCTCACCCTGAAGCTCTCCCAGTCTAAAACATCAGCTCTGGCTTCCATCATCTGCTGAGCTCCCATCCACCAGAACTCGGCTTCTCCAGATAGCAGATAGGTGGCGAATACTAATTTCTTCTCTTCAGGGCAGGAGGTCGCCCTAAAGATTTTCTCCAACTCTCTGACCAACTGATCTGCTTGATCAGGGGTAGCATTCCCACTGAACTTGGGTGGGTTGTGCCTCATGAACTCGGTCAGTCCCATCTGTTCCTGAGGCTGACCGACGTGGGAAGCTGTTTCAGCCGACCGAGCAGTTTCCCAATGGTACATTGCAGCTTGATGATTCTGAGCCATTGCTGCATTCTGTTGTTGGATGGCAGTTGCCATCATCTCAATAGCCTTGGCAATCTGGCTCATTTCCGAAGAAGGTTGGGGAGGGGTAGGAGGTCTACGTGCCATCTTTCTTTGTTTCAGATTTTGAAACTATTGGTTTCTATATTCCCTACAACTACAAGAATGAGATCGATAAGAAATCAATTCATTCAGGAGATAACATCTAGACCTTACAAAGGTCAGCATCTCAAAGTCATTAAGAATTTGAGTTCATCAACAGAATCATAATGCTCAAAAATAGAAAGCATAACACTGAATAGTCATGGGTACAAACTACCAATCAAATATCACCACACTTAATAATTGGGATAAAACACACCAGAAGTGGATATATGCTCAACATCAAACTTTTAGAATTAAGATTGAGAACATCTTGATTCAGTTATGAGTGTGCACCCTCACTACTTTATCAAGATCCTTTCACTCTTAATACCAAAATTTTTCATTTAGAGCCTATATCTACCAAAGCACAAACAAGATTTCAATCAGAAAACATTTGAAAACCTTTCACTATAGCTTTGATTAATACTCCACTAGCAGAAGAAACACAATGAACCCACTCTCCTCAGGTCATCCTAAGGACGAACTGCTCTGATACCATTAATGAAACATCCCGCCAAATCCTTTTCATATTTATATAGTGAAATAAAGGTAAAACAATAATATCGAAGTGAACATATATATATATATATATATATATATATATATATATATATATATATATATGTAATGAAATTTCTCCTCACAGGGAGTTTAATACATATCCAGTCAGTTTCCAAACTTAAACAAAATACAGCAAAATAGAAAAACAAGCGATCTCCTAACAGAAACAGAAAACAGGCGATCTCCTAACAGAAACAGAAAACAGGCGATCTCCTTCCGGCGACCACTCACTGAGGAGCTCTACTTCCTGCAACATCATCTACTCCCGTGTAAATTATACACGATCATCACAGGTTTAAGAAAACATCCACAAAACAAAAACGCAGGGTAAGCTAGATATTTTAAAGAGAATTTAGATATAAAACTTTAAAATCAAGATAAAACAAATTTAAGACACCCACGTGAAAACCATCAAATTTCTCATTCCCTTCACATGACCATCAAGTAATCACATATTTCACAATTTCCTCAAGAGTCGTTCAATTCACATAATTCCATCAAGTGTCTATCAATTTCAAAGTTTCTCATTTCTCACGTCAGACTTCCACTGACTCATCACACATAGACACTTGACACTACTTCCGGAAGACACGTGCATTGACTAGACTCAGAGATCTGCACCTGTCATACTACATTGCTGTAAAGTTCCCACAGCTATGCGCATCAACATAATCTCAATCTCAATCTCATCACTCTCCTAGTATGACAGGGTGAATCCATACAACAGGTCAAGTGGTTATTTTTCAAACCACTTACCCATACATATGAACCTCCATCGACTCTCAACGCCTGAATAACTTCATCTATATGATTCCATTATATCAGGAGAGTCAGGAAATCTCATTATAGAAATCACCGATCAATGCACATCCTACACGATCTTACACGGTATTTTCTTTCCTGAAAATACTATGCCTTGATCCCACATTCACAACATTCAACACATCATATAACACTTAAATGAACGATTCCAATCACAGCAACAATCATTCCAAGGTTCAGATTTTCGAATATCACATGCATTTCACATTTCAATCTCAAACAGTTTCAAACGACACTAAAACAGGGGAGTTCGAAATCAACATTTAAAACCGGCGATCACGTCGCCCCACACATAAAAACAGAGCATCGTGAAAAAGAATATGAAACCGGCGACCACGTCGCCCTCACTTCAGAACCCACTCGCCTAAAGTTTTTTTTTAAACGAAAATGCTAGCTTCCCTTACCTGAACTTGCACAAAAACACCAAGAGCTCCAAAACCCACCGAAGCTTAAAGATGCCTTAACTATATTTTAGCGTCCGGTTTGGAGAACTTGCAGAGAACTTCCCAGGAGTCCAAGGGCAGTCATCGCTCGTCGTACTGGTGCTTGAGGATGCCTGAATCGCAGCGCGAAGGAGAGAAAAGAGAAGGATGAAGGTAAACTCACTCTGCCACTCTTGAACCACAGCAACGTTCTTTGCCTCTTAGAAGTGAGTTTTTGAATCTAAACCAACTTGTCCACAATTGCCGCTGCCACTACCCACTCTGTAGGAAAGCTTGCGTGCACACTTCCTTTAATAGTATGGCCACGTGTGTCTCTGCGCATACCAACTCTCTGATGCCAACTATTTTGAAACACCATTTTCTGTCTACGTGTCGTGCGTGCAGGACGTCTCATGCTGGGAGCCTGGGTCCCACCTTATCTGTGTGAAACATGACATCGCGCGATAACCTTCCACCGATGACTCATCCTGGCGGACGACCGATGTCTCTCCCTGGAAGACGACCGATGTCTCTCTCTGGAAGACGACCGATGTCTCTCTCTGGAAGAAGACCGATGTCTCTCTCTGGAAGACCACCGATGTCTCTCTCTGGAAGACGACCGATGTCTATCCCTGGCGATGACCGCATGTCTCTCGCCCTGGCGATGCCCGCATGTCTCTTGCCCTGGCGATGCCCGCATGTCTTTCGCCCTGGCGATGACCGCATGTCTCTCACCCTGGCGATGAATGATGACACATCGCCACGCCTTGCTGAAGGTTCTTCATCCCACTATGTTACGTCCAAGGTATCACCTCCACATGACTTGGTGACGTCGGTAGCTTCACATTTCCAAGAATAGATCAGCACTACTCCTCGTGCGCCCATGCATGCAACACTAAGGACGATTTCTTATGCTCAAGCATGGAGCTTCGCATGCACAGCGTATCTAAGGCTTAACCCACACCTTGATACTCGTGGTTTTTGGAACCCACTATGGTTGATCCAGCATCTTGACCACATACTAAGTGCACTTTCGGCGATCATGTACACCATAGGCGATTGGCGATCATGTGCACCATAGGCGATTGGCGATCATGTACCAGAGAAGTCGGAGGTCGCCTCCGTCTTCAACAACGGCGATCTTGTAGACCTCTAAGCTACACTTTCCTTTCTTTTTATTTTAAATAAAAACATACTTAGAATTCACTTAAAATATATCACTTTCATTCCAATAAATTTTTCTAGGTCCTTACAACAACAAATCTAACCCACAAAGCAATGCAGAATTATACTGGAAAGTTTGCGAGCTAGTACAAATTTTATGCAGAATTTGTTTTTTTTGCTGAATAATTCTGGTGTTGCATAATTTTGGTGTTGCAACACTATGGTGTAGTTTATTGTGATGCCTTGTATCAATAAGAGCAGCAGTTTGAAGGTTCTTAAGGAACAAAATGATGCTAAACTTGGCTTGGCAGCGCTATTAGTTAGAAGTTCATAAAAGAGATTAAGGTGTGAAGGACTGCAAAGGTAGAAGCTCAAGGCATGAAGATTCTTAGTCAATGCAGAAGAGGACCCCTTTATTGCTAGAGGTTCCATTTTTAAGATTAGAATTATAGGAAGTGGAATGAAGTGTGGATAGCATGGGGTGCAAAGGAATTGGAAAAGGCATAGTAACGTGTGAATCTAGATGTGCTTTAGTAGGGATAGGTTATAGCTTCCAAGACTTATTAATTTTGGCATGATTGATTTTGGCATGTGAAACTACAAAGTTTAGCAAATAAATTGGTACAATCTATCCAAGTACAACTTGCATTTTGGTTAAATTTTGTCTTTAATTGCCACTTATTTGTATATTTTTCTTAATTCACAGTTTTAAACTAGTGGAAAGGACTGATTCAAATAATTCTTATACAGCTGTAGTTGGTAACAAGGTGAGAAATAGGTATATTCTCAACATCCAAGGTCTCTCTATCTTTCTTCTTTCAATTTGTGGAACCCTTTTGAACTCTTGATTTTTTGTAGGTGCAACTTCTACACAAGAAAATGCAAGTTGGGAGGTGAAACTTCAATTCCAAATCCATTCAGGTTCAAACTATTACATTTATTATGTTTTTATTTTTTTATTTAAAAAATGTTACATGTAGAAAACTCTATTTTTGAAGCATTGTATATACCTTCTAAGTGTGTCTACTTGTATGTAATGCTGCATAACTATATCTGTTGAAACCACATAGCAAAATCTGAAACCATATAGGCATACGCTAATGCTCTGAAACAGACAATGGGTAATATAATGAAAAATGAATTGAATAGTATAAGTGGGATGGGAGGTTATGATTAAGTGAAGGAAAGGTCCAAGGTGTGGATAGGGAAGTTAGCTCACGTATTTGTGTGTTGCTTAAAGAGATATGGAATAAGAGATACATAGAGATGGGAGAGAGAGAGAGAAAGAAGTGGATGGTTGAGTTTTAAATAAGAGATCATTGATCACCATGTATATCCATCATTTTCAAACAATTTATTAATATCCATGACTTTTTATTATATCATACTATTTATAAAATAATTTGAATTTCATTTAATATATATATATATATTGTTCTCGCCGGTTGACTCGGTCGTCGTTGACTCTGAGGTAGACGGTGGCTCCTCCTATCTCACGGTGGTTTTCCCAAGTGTGGCTCTGTTGGAACAGAGGGGGGCCCTTCCTGTAATTGCACTCTGACGCTCAAGTCAGTACAGGGCACAAAACATCAAATAACTAGGGTATCTTAAGCCAAGAGTGTGTAAGAAACTCTAAGCTTGTAAAAAACTGTTTCTATGTGTGAACCTGTGTTTACCTTGGGTGTTACCCCATTATATAGTTGTTTTAGGTTACCTGTCGCGTACATGCTCTTGTCCAAGTGTTGCCTCTAGCGAATTTAGGGTTACCCCTTTGGGATTCTAATGCACAATCTTAGTGCAATCCCATGGCAACCTTCCTTTCATAGAGTGCAACTTCCGTGGCGACATTCCTTTCCTGGAGTGCATAACTTAAGGTGTGGCCGTTAAGGTTTCAGCGCCTACCCTAGTCCCGCCAACCCAAACGTGTCTAATAACTTAATATCTCACATGCCTTAAGACCTTCGCGTGCCTCACATGCGTTTCTAAGGATAATTCTATTGTGTCAGAACCTTACGTCTTGAACACATCCTGCATGCATGGCGTATCTGTGAATCTGGTTTTGCGCCTTTGACACGTGTAATTCTATGGGCCCTACCCTGCCGACCTCTCACTCATGTGCCGACGTCTGAGGTTTGGCCACTACACAAGCCCCCCAGGCTCGAGCTGGAACTTGTTTCAACGAGAACCTAACTGCTCAACCTGTCAACCTACGTGGCACTGCCCTTCATGGTACTGCGGTGAGACTGAGTGATGGGATGCGCACAGTGCTTCGAGGCAACATTTTACCATACTTTCCCTGGAGCGTACACGTGGCAATCTCAACGGCTAGGGTGCGTTGTCGATTCGCACTTCCCCTATACATTAACCCTTTGCCTCCTACGCTCTTCATTGCTTCATTCCTTCGCTCCTTCGCATTTCATCTTTTTCAAAAATTCTTTGTTCTTCGAGCGCTCTTCTTCCCTCTCAATCCTTCATCAACTCCACTCAGAATCTACTGAAGGTACGTTCTTTCCACCATTTATGTTTCTCCTTTGCTATTGCGATGCCCTTCCATGTATTTATAACTGCCTGGGACTATTTATGATTTCTGCTCATTTCGTCTCATTATGCCCTACTTTCTTGTCGCGACACTTTCTTTGAAATGCGTTTGTTCTGTTCCCCTTTTAAGTCTATCTTTTCTTTTTTTCTATGTGTTTTAGCCTTCACTGCTTTCAAATGGATCACTCTACTTCCTCCCATTTTGGGGTTGAGTCGAATTCCTCCCAGCCCCCTGTTCGTCAAGTAGTCCTAGGGCTTCACTCAGACTTCTACCAGTCCTTATCCCCTGGGCTCCTGAAGTGCTTCGGAAGGAGGTGTTCGAGTTTACCACCTCCAAAGCCATAGTAGACTATAGGAAGAAGGAGGTGAGGAACAAGGCCAGCCATGCCTCCCGTGTCTTCGGGAAAGAAGACGATAAGTACGTTGGGGTGGTCCCCTACAAGGTGGGCGAGCCCGTCTGCTGTGACGAGGCTTCAGTCCAGGAGGCACACTTCTACTTCATTTACTCAACCGTCTTCCAGAGGGTGTGTCTATGACTCCTTTTCAGCGGCTTCGAGCGGGCGCTGCTGACTGTAAGGACCTGAAATTTATTGGAATGAAAGAGTATGTTTTAAGTAAATTCTAAGTATGTTTTATCTAAGTTAAAAAGGAAGGAAAGTGTAGTCTGGAAAAAAAAACTATAAGAGTTCCTTGTTTATACATCATCGCCAGTCGCCTGCTACACATGAGCGCCAGGTGGACGTCGCGCGGGCGCAA
>JAAFYQ010000291.1:0-20907 GCA_013389735.1 Phaseolus lunatus
GAAGAAGAAGTTCGGAAGAAGAAGAGTGGATGAAGAAGATCGGAAGTAGAAGAGTGGAAGAAGAAGAATGGAAAAGAAGATCCGAAGAAGAAGAACGGAAGAAGAAGAATCGAAGAATAGGAATGGAAGAAGAAGAAGGGAAGAAGGACAATGGAAGGAGAAGATCGAAAGAAGAGGAATGGAAGAAGAGGATGGTGTAACATCCCGCCAAATTTCTTTGAAAATAAATATAAAACGAAAATAAAGTGACAAATAGATTGAAGTGAGCAAAATCTTTATATAAAATAAATAAGTTTCTCCTCACAGGGAGTTTAATACAAACGATCACTTCTCCATTAAAAACGTAAACGAAATACAATACAAAAGACAGATAGGCGATCTCCTGGCAAAAAGGGCGATCTCCTATAAGAAGGGCGATCTCCTTTCATAAAGGCGATCTCCTATTATAAAGCAGCAAGAGGGGCGATCACCCAACAGAAAAAAAAACAGGCGATCTCCTTCCAGCGACAATTTTCTAAAGAGCTCTACTTCCTGCAACATCATCTGCTCCCGTGTAAATTATACACGATCATTACAGGTTTAAGAAAAGGCCACAACACAAACGAAAACACAGGGTAAGCTAGACATTTAAAAAGAGTTTAAATAAGGATACTTAAAATAAAATCAAGGTAAACAATTTCAAGATATTCACGTAAAGTTATCAAGTTTCTCATACTCTTCACCTGATCACCCAGAAATCACACATTTCACAATATTCTCAAGAGTCATTCTATTTCACAACTGTACCAAGTGTCTATAAATTCAATGTTTCTCATTTCTCACGTCAGACTTCCACTGACTCATCACACAAGACACTTGACACTACTTCCGGAAGACTCATGCATTGATTAGACTCAGAGATCTGCACCTGTCATACTGCCCACTGTGAAATCACACACATTCACAGGGTCGCCGTGAAATCACACACATTCACAAGTGTAGAATGAATCTCAATATCATCACCCTCCAAGCATGACAGGGTTAATCCATAGAACAGGCGGAGCTCGTTCTTTTTCACATGAGACGCCCATCATATAGACCTCCTTCGACTCTCAACAACTGAGTAACTTCCTCTACGTGATTCCATTACCTCAGCAGAGTCAGGATATCCCCTTAGGAATCACCGATCAATGCACCTACTACACGATCTTACACGGTATTTCCTTTCCTGAAAATACTATGCCTCGATCCACATTCACAACATTCAACACATCATGCCACACTTAAATGAATGATTCCAATCACAGCAAAACTCACTCCAAGGTTCATGTTTTCGAATATCACATTTAAATCTCAACAGTTTCAAAACAACACCAAAAACAGGGGAGTTCGTAAAACAGCGCCAAAACCGGCGATCTGGTTCAAAAACAAGGTATTTCGAAGTCTGTATATAAAACCGGTGACCACGTCGCCCAAACACATAAGAACAGAGCATTCACGCAGATGCAAACGAAAACCGGTGACCACGTCGCCCTCACTTCAGAAATAGCTAAACTATGGCTTGTATGGAAAAAGAGGTCTAGCTTCCCTTACCTGGACTTGCGCAAACACCTAGAGTTCCGAAACCCAACAAAGCTTGAAGAACGCCTTGGCTCTGTTTTTGCGTCTGGTCGAAGGACTTGCAGAGAACTGCCTAGGTGCTCTAATGGTGGCTGTCGCTCGTCGTACTCCTCGTGTGAAGGTGCTAGAATCGCAGCGCGAAGGAGGCAACTGGAGGAGAAGGGAGGTAACTCACTCTTTCTCTCTTTGAAGGCTGCAACGTTTCTTCCTCTCAGCAGTGGGTTTTCTGCATCTTAAACCAACTTATCCACCAAAAGCAGCTGCCACCACCCACTCTGCAGAGAAGTCTGAGAACCACTGCCCTGAACAGTACGACCACTGTTGTCTCTGGTGCATGCCAGCAACTGCTCTGAACAGTACGACCGCGAGTGTCCCCTGCGCATGCCAACATTCTGATGTCACTATTCTGAACCACCCTTTTTTGTCTACGTGGTGTGCGTGCACTACGCTTCCTGCTGGGAGTCTGGGTCTTACCCCCTCTGTGTGCAATTCGACATCGCGCGATAATCTTTCGTCGATGACCCCTCGCGCGAAAACAATCCACCGAATGACATCTCGCGCGAAGACTATCCACCGGTGACCTCTCGCGCGAAGGCTATCCACCGATGACCTCTCGCGCGAAGGCTATCCACCGATGACCTCTCGCGCGAAGGCTATCCACCGATGACCTCTCGCGCGAAGGCTATCCACCGATGACCTCTCCTGGTGGACGACCGATGTCTCCCCCTGGCAAAGCCGCATGCCTCTCGCGCCTTGGCCACGTCCACGTGCCTCGCGCTGGCAATGCCCGCATGCCTCGCGCCCTGGCGACGTCCACCTGGCGCTCATGTGTAGCAGGCGACCGGCGATCTCATAGCCTTCTAACTTAACTTTCCTCCCTTTTTATTTTAAATAAAACATACATAGAATTCTTTTAATATATAACCTTTTTATTCCAATTCAATTTTACAGGTCCTAGAAGATGGGAAGAAGGAGAATGGAAGAAAAAGATCAGAAGAACAAGAATTGAGGAAGAAGAATGGAAGAAGAAGATCGGAAGAAGAAGATAGGAAGAAGAAGATTGAAAGAAGAAGAATGGAAGAAGAAGATCGGAAGAAGAAGAATGGAAGACGAAGATCGAAAGAAAAAGAATGGAAGAAGATGAATGGAAGAAGAAGAAGAATGGAAGAAGAATTTTGGAAGAAGAATAATCGAAGAAGAAAGATCGCTAGAAGAAGAATGGAAGAAGAAGATCGGAAGAAGAAAGAATGGAAGAAGAAGATCGGAAAAAGAAGAATGGAAGAAGAAGATCGGAAGAAGAAGATCGAAAGAAGAAGAATGGAAGAAGAAGATCGGAAGAAGAAGAGTGGAAGAAGAAGATCGGAAGTAGAAGAATGGAAAAAAGAAGATGGGAAGAAGAAGATTGAAGAAGAAGAATGGAAAAAGAAGAATGGAAGAAGAGGAATGGAAGAAGAACATTGGAAGAAGAAGAATGGAAGAAGAAGATCGAAAGAAGAAGGATGGTAGGGGAAGATCGGAAGAAGAAGAATGGAGGAAGTTTGGATGAAGAAGAATGGAAAAAGAAGATTCAAAGAAGAAGCATGAAAGAAGAAGACAGGAAGAAGAAGATCAAAAGAAGAAGAATGGAAGAAGAAGATCGGAAGAAGAAGAGTGGAAGAAGAAGATAGGAAGAAGAAGACTGGAAGAAGAAGATCAGAAGAAGAAGAATGGACAAAGAACATCGAAAGAAGAAGATGGGAAGAACATGATCGGAAGAAGAAGATAAGAAGAAGAAGAATAGAAGAAGAAGAATTGAAGAGGAAGAATGGAAGAAGAAGATTTAAAGAAAAAGAATGGAAGAGGAAGATCGGTAGAACAAGTATGGAACAAGAAGATCGGAAGAAAAAGAATGGAGGAAGAATATCGGAACAACAAGAATGGAAGAAGAAGATTGGAAGAAGAAGAATGGAAGAAGAAGAATGGAAGAAGAAGATCGGAAGAAGAAGAATGGAAGAAGAAGATCGGAAGAAGAAGAATGGAAGAAGAAGATCGGAAGAAGAAGAATGGAAGAAGAAGATCGGAAGAAGAAGAATGGAAGAAGAAGATCGGAAGAAGAGGGATGGAAGGAGAAGATCGGAAGAAGAAGAATGGAAGAACAAGATCGGAAGAAGAAGAAGGGAAGAATAAGATCGGATAAAGAAGAATGGAAGAAGATAGGAAGAAGAAGAATGGAAGAAGAAGATCAAAAGAAAAAGAATGGAAGAAGAAGATCGGAACAAGAAGAATGGAAGAAGAAGATCGGAAGAAGAAGAATGGAAGAAGAAGATTGGAAGAAGGAGAATGGAAGAAGAAGAATGGAAGAAGAAGATCGCAAGAAGAAGAATGAAAGAAGAAGATCGCAAGAACAAGAATGGAAGAAGAAGATCGGAAGAAAAAGAACGGAAGAAGAAGATCGGAAGAAGAAGAATGGAAGAACCAGATCGGAAGAAGAAGAATGGAAGAAGAAGATCGGAAGAAGAAGAATGGAAGAAGAAGATCGGAAGAAGAGGAATGGAAGAAAAAGATCGGAAGAAGAAGGATGGAAGAAGAAGATCGGAAGAAGAAGAATGGAAGAAGAAGATCGGAAGAAGAAGAATGGAAGAAGAAGATCGGAAGTAGAAGAATGGAAGAAGAATATCGGAGGAAGAAGAGTGGAAGAAGAAGAGAAGAAGAAGAAGAATGGAAGAAGAAGATCGGAAGAAGAAGAGTGGAAGAGGAAGATCGAAGTATAAGAATGGAAGAACAAGATCGGAGGAAGAAGAATGGAAGAACAAGATCGGAAGAAGAGGAATCGAAGAAGAAGATCGGAAGAAGAAGGATCGAAGAAGAAGAATGGAAGAAAAAATCGGAAGAAGAAGATCGGAAGAAGAAGAATGGAAGAAAAAGATTGGAAGAAGAAGAATGGAAGAAGAAGAATGGAAGTAGAAGAATAGAAGAAGAAGATCGGTAGAAGAAGATCGGAAGAAGAAGATCGGAAGAAGAAGAATGGAAGAAGAAGATCGGAAGAAGAAGATCGGAAGAAGAAGAATGGAAGAAGAAGATCGGAAGAAGAAGAATGGAAGAAGAAGATCGGAAAAAGAAGAATAGAAGAAGAAGATCGGAAGAAGAAGAATGGAAGAAGAAGATCGGAAGAAGAAGAATGGAAGAAGAAGAATGGAAGAAGAAGATCGGAAGAAGAAGAATGGAAGAAGAATATCGGAAGAAGAAGAATGGAAGAAGAAGATCGGAAGAAGAAGAATGGAAGAAGAAGATCGGAAGAAGAAGAACGGAAGTAGAAGAATGGAAGAAGAAGATCGGAAGAAGAAGAATTGAAGAAGAAGATCGAAAGAAGAAGAATGGAAGAAGAAGATCGGAAGAAGAAGAATGGAAGAAGAAGATCGGAAGATGAAGAATTGAAGAAGAAGAAAGGAAGAAGAAGATCAGAAGAACAAGAATGGAAGAAGAAGATCGGAAGAAGAAGAATGGAAGAAGAAGATCGGAAGAAGAAGAATGGAAGAAGAAGATCGGAAGAAGAAGAATGGAAGAAGATCATCGGAAGAAGAAGTATGGAGGAAGAAGATCGGAAGTCGAAGAATGGAAGAAGAAGATCGGAAGAAGAAGAATGGAAGAAGAAGATCGGAAGAAGAAGATCGGAAGAAGAAGAATGGAAGAAGAAGATCGGAAGGAGAAAAATGGAAGAAGAAAATCGGAATCAGAAAAATGGAAGAAGAAGAAGATCAAAAGATGAAGATGTTCCGGACGGTCATCGGTAGTCGATGACATCAGCAGCAGTTGACCACGTGGACCATTCACAGGGTAACACGTGGTAGAGGATAGCAGGCGAATCAGGGAGGCGATCACTCAGAATGGTAATCGCCTCTCGCCTGTGATGATGAGTAATCGCCTATCGCCTTGAGGTGAGTAATCGCCTATCGCCTTGAGGATGAGTAGTCGGTCATCGCCGGTAAGGATCAGTAATCGCCCAGATTGCACATGATCGCCGTGTGTTAAGGTTGGGAGATCAGGTGGTCAGCAAGTCGCCGAAAGAGCACATCGCCGGGTGTTTGAGAAGACTTGGCATGCACTTGTTGTATGGTCTAAGTACAGAGGATAAGTGGCATATCTGCCACCATGTGTAATGTGAGCTGCAATGCCCAGGGTTAACCACTCGCCATGTTGAGGTTGCGCCCCAGAGTAGCCTATACAGCGAGGTGTAGGCGAGATAACCAAGTCCTCACCTCGACTTTGTACAGCGAGGCTGAGGCATGAGGAAAAGTCCTCTTCCCTTTGCTTTTTACAGCAAGGTTGAGGCGAGAGAGCCAAGTCCCTTCCCTCTGCTTTTTACAGCGACGCTGAGGTGAGAGAAGCAAGACCTCACCCACGACTTCTTACAGCAAGGTTGGGACAAGAGGGGTCATCGAGAAGCACTTTTCTTCCCCAAAACACAGGCGTCATAGTTGGTGTTCAGACCCTCTACGCACTCAGCGCTGGTGTGGCAGAGAAGTGCAGCGAAGCCAGAAGCGCGATGGCTGATCGGTGGTGGTGCGCTAACATGCTAGTCGGTGGTCGGTGGTAGAAGCAAGTTCTGCTGCGTGAAGCCGAAGCGTTTAGGCCCGTTAAGTCAGTCATCCAGCACAAAGTTATGTTGAAGGCAATGCTAAGGCAACAGTTAGCCGCGATCAAGTCAGAGGCCAAGTTTGAGGGGTTGCAGGTAGATCGCGCTAAAGCCTAAGCTAGTTAATAGTTAGTCACATGCAGAGAGTTAAAGAGAAGAAACGCAGCGAACTCCAGCGCGTTTGAGAAGAAGAAAACAGAGAAGGTGAATCTCTACATGATCCAGAGAGATGCTTTGAATGTTTGAAGGCGAAGAAGAAGGGATGAAACAGTGTTAGTACCAGAGTGTGCGCTCCTGTAGACCGCCAGAAGACGATTTCTTAGTCTCTTCGCTGAGAACAAGTTCACGGCTCGAGACTGGGGGGCTTGTGTTCTGGGCGGTCATCGGTAGTCGATGACATCAGCAGCAGTTGACCACGTGGACCATTCACAGGGTAACACGTGGTAGAGGATAGCAGGCGAATCAGGGAGGCGATCACTCAGAATGGTAATCGCCTCTCGCCTGTGATGATGAGTAATCGCCTATCGCCTTGAGGTGAGTAATCGCCTATCGCCTTGAGGATGAGTAGTCGGTCATCGCCGGTAAGGATCAGTAATCGCCCAGATTGCACATGATCGCCGTGTGTTAAGGTTGGGAGATCAGGTGGTCAGCAAGTCGCCGAAAGAGCACATCGCCGGGTGTTTGAGAAGACTTGGCATGCACTTGTTGTATGGTCTAAGTACAGAGGATAAGTGGCATATCTGCCACCATGTGTAATGTGAGCTGCAATGCCCAGGGTTAACCAGCTCGCCATGTTGAGGTTGCGCCCAGAGTAGCCTGTGTACTAAGTTACTCCCTGTGTGGATAACTTAGTTGCAGGGGCACAGTGGAAGTAACGTTTCAGCTGCAGACACTCCAAATGATGACACGTGTACGACCAGATGTTATCCACGTGTCAAGAGGAATAACCGTCAGGAGAGAGAAAACTCAGGTATATAAGCGAAACTCTTAACGAATTGAGGGAGGTTTTGACAGATTCTCATAGCTCACACATCTGAGAGTTTCAGTCACACACGGGTCTCACAGAGAGATTCAGATATAGTATTGGTGTTCCTGTTGCCTGACTTGAGCGTCGGAGCTACAACGCCCGCTAGAGGCGCCGTCTGTGTGTTTTGCAGGCAGCGTTTGGAGTTCCGGCGGTGGTTCTTGGAGTGTTCCTACAGAACAGAGGGCTAGACGAAGGAGTGACGAGGCAGTCCTCCACGTTCGAGTCAAGCGGCCGGATCAGAAGAATAGAAAAAGAAGAAGAATGGAAGAAGAAGATCGGAAGAAGAAAAGGAGACGAAGAAGATCGAAAGTAGAAGAATGGAAGAAGAACATCGGAGGAAGAGGAGTGGATGAAGAATAGAAGAAGAAGAGAAGAAGAATGGAAGAAGAAGATCGGAAGAAGAAGAATGGATGAGGAAGATCAGAAGTAGAAGAATGGAAGAACAAGATCGGACGAAGAAGAATGGAAGACGAAGATCGGAAGAAGAGGAATCGAAGAAGAAGATCGGAAGAAGAAGGATCAAAGAAGAAGAATGGAAGAAGAAGATCGGAAGAAGAAGAATGGAAGAAGAAGATTGGAAGAAGAAGATCGGAAGAAGAAGAATGGAAGAAGAAGAATGGAAGAAGAAGATCGGAAGAAGAAGAATGGAAGAAGAAGATCGGAAGAAGAAGAATGGAAGAAGAAGATCGGAAGAAGAAGAATGGAAGAAGAAGATCGGAAGAAGAAGAATGGAAGAAGAAGATCGAAAGAAGAAGAATGGAAGTAGAAGATCGAAGGAAGAAGAATGGAAGAAGAAGATCGGAAGAAGAAGAATGGAAGAAGAAGATCGGAAGAAGAAGATAGGAAGAAGAAGATCGGAAGAAGAAGAACGGAAGAAAAAGATCGGAAGAAGAAGAATGGAAGAAGAAGATTGGAAGAAGAAGAATAGAAGAAGAAGAATGGAAGAAGAAGATCGGAAGAAGAAGAATGGAAGAAGAAGATCGGAAGAAGAAGAATGGAAGAAGAAGATCGGAAGAAGAAGACGGGAAGAAGAAGATCGGAAGAAGAAGAATGGAAGAAGAAGATCGGAAGAAGAAGAATGAAAGAAGAAGATCGGAAGAAGAAGAATGGAAGAAGAAGATTGGAAGAAGAAGAATGGAAGAAGAAGGTCGGAAGAAGAAGAATGGAAGAAGAAGATGGGACGAAGAAGATCGGAAGAAGAAGAAGGGAAGAAGAAGAATGGCAGAAGAAGATCGGAAGAAGAAGAATGCAAGAAGAAGATCGGAAGAAGAAGAATGGAAGAAGAAGACAAGAAGAAGAAGATCGGAAGAAGAAGAGGAGAAGAAGAAGATCGGAAGAAGAAGAATGGAAGAAGAAGATCGGAGGAAGAAGAAGAGTGGAAGAAGAAGAGAAGAAGAAGAAGAATGGAAGAAGAAGATCGGAGGAAGAAGAATGGAAGAAGAAGATGAGAAGAAGAAGAATGGAAGAAGAAGAATCGAAGAAGAAGAATGGAAGAAGAAGGTCGGAAGAAGAAGATCGGAAGAAGAAGAATGGAAGAAGAAGATTGGAAGAAGAAGAATGGAAGAAGAAGATCGGAAGAAGAAGAATGGAAGAAGAAGATCGGAAGAAGAAGATCGGAAGAAAAAGAATGGAAGAAGAACATCGGAAGAAGAAGAATGGAAGAAGAAGATCGGAAGAAGAAGAATGGAAGAAGAAGATCGGAAGAATGAGAATGGAAGAAGAAGATCGAAAGAAGAAGAATGAAAGAAGAAGATAGGAAAAAACAAGAAGGAAGAAGAAGAATGGAAGAAGACCGGAAGAAAAAGAAAAAGAATGAAGAAGAAGATCGGAAAAAGAAGAATGGAAGAAGAAGATCGGAAGAAGAAGAATGGAAGAAGAAGATCGGAAGAAGAAGAACGGAAGAAGAAGATCGGAAGAAGAAAAATGGAAGAAGAAGATCGGAAGATGAAGAATGGAAGAAGAAGATCGGAAGAAGAAGAATGGAAGAAGAGGATCGAAAGAAGAAGAATGGAAGAAGAAGATCGGAAGAAGAAGAATGGAAGAAGAAGATCGGAAGAAGAAGAATGGAAGAAGAAGATCGGAAGAAGAAGAAGAAAGGAAGAAGAAGATCGGAAGAAGAAGAATGGAAGAAGAAGAGGAAGAAGAAGAATGGAAAGAAAAGATCGGAAGAAGAAAAATGGAAGAAGAAGATCAGAAGAAGAAGAATGGAAGAAGAAGAATGGAAGAAGAAGAGGAGAAGAAGAAGATCAGAAGAAGAAGAGTGGAAGAAGAACATCAGAAGAAGAAGAGTGGAAGAAAAATAGAAGAAGAAGAATGGAAGAAGAAGATCGGAAGAAGAAGAATGGAAGAAGAAGATGGGAAGAAGAAGAAAGGAAGAAGAAGATCGGAAGAAGAAGAATGGAAGAAAAAGATTGGTAGAAGAAGAATGGAAGAAGAAGATCGGAAGAAGAAGAATGGAAGAAGAAGATCGGAAGAAGAAGAATGGAAGAAGAAGAATGGAAGAAGAAGAGGAGAAGAAGAAGATCGGAAGAAGAAGAATGGAAGAAGAAGATCGGAGGAAGAAGAGTGGAAGAAGAATAGAAGAAGAAGAATGGAAGAAGAAGATCGGAAGAAGAAGAATGGAAGAAGAAGATCGGAAGAAGAAAAATGGAAGAAGAAGATCGGAAGAAGAAGAATGGAAGAAGAAGATCGGAAGAAGAAGAATGGAAGAAGAAGAATGGAAGAAGAAGATTGAAAGAAGAGAAGAATGGAAGAAGAAGAGCGGAAGAAGAAGAATGGAAGAAGAAGAACGGAAGAAGAAGAATGGAAGAAGAAGATCGAAAAAAGAAGAAGGGAAGAAGAAGAATGGAAGAAGAAGATCGGAAGAAGAAGAATGGAAGAAAGAAGAAGAATGGAAGAAGAAGATCGGAAGAAGAAGAATGGAACAAGAAGATCGGAAGAAGAAGAATGGAAGAAGAAGATCAGAAAAAGAAGAATGGAGGAAGAAGATCGGAAAAAGAAGAATGGAAGAGGAAGATCGGAAGAAGAAGAATGGAAGAAGAAGATTGGTAGAAGAAGAATGGAAGAAGAAGATCGGAAGAAGAAGAATGGAAGAAGAAGAATGGAAGAACAAGATCGGAAGAAGAAGATTGGAAGAGGAAGATCGGAAGAAGAAGAATGGAAGAAGAAAATCGAAAACAGAATAATGAAAGAATAAGATCGGAAGAAGAAGAATGGAAGAAGAAGATCGGAAGAAGAAGAATGGAAGAAGAAGATCGGAAGTAGAAGAATGGAAGAAGAAGATCGGAGGAAGAGGAATGGAAGAAGAAGATCGGAAGAAGAGGAATCGAAGAAGAAGATCAGAAGAAGAAGAATGGAAGAAGAAGAATGGAAGAAGAAGATCGGAAGAAGAAGAATGGAAGAAAAAGATCGGAAGAAGAAGAAGAAGAAGAAGAAGAAGATCGAAACAAGAAGAATCGAACAAGAAGATTGGTAGAAGAAGATCGGAAGAAAAAGAATGGAAGAAGAAGTTCGGAAGAAGAAGAATGAAAGAAGAAGATCAAAAAAAGAAGAGTGTAAGAAGAAGAAGAATGGAAGAAGAAGATTGGAAGAAGAAGAATGTAAGAAGAAGATCGGAAAAAGAAGAATGGAAGAAGAAGATCGGAAGAAGAAGAATGGAAGAAGAAGAAAGGAAGAAGAAGATCGGAAGAAGAAGAATGGAAGAAGAAGTTCGGAAGAAGAAGAATGGAAGAAGAAGATCGGAAGAATAAGAATGGAAGAAGAAGATCGGAAGAAGAAGAATGGAAGAAGAAGAACGGAAGAAAAAGAATGGAAGAAGAAGATCGGAAGAAGAAGATCGGAAGAAGAAGAATGGAAGAAGAAGATCGGAAGAAGAAGAATGGAAGAAGAAGATGGGAAGAAGAAGAATGGAAGAAGAAGTTTGGAAGAAGAAGATGGAAGAAGAAGAAGAAGAAAAGAAGAAAAAGAATGGAAGAAGAAGATCGGAAGGAGAATAATGGTAGAAGAAGATCGAAAGTAAAAGAATGGAAGAAGATCGAAAGCAAAAGAATGGAAAAAGAAGAATGGAAGAAGAAGATCGGAAGAAGAAGAATGGAAGAAGAAGAACGGAAGAAGAATAATGCAAGAAGAAGATCGGAAGTAGAAGTATGGAAGAAGAGGATCGAAAGTGATCCGGTCGGTCATTGGTAGTCGATGACATCAGCAGCAGTTGACCACGTGGACCATTCACAGAGTAACACGTGGTAGAGGATAGCAGGCGAAGCAGAGAGGCGATCACTCAGAATGGTAATCGCCTGTCGCCTGTGATGTTGAGTAATCGCCTATCGCCTTGAGGTTAGTAATCGCCTATCGGCTTGAGGATGAGTAATCGCCTATCGCCTTGAGGTGATTTATCGCCTATCGGCTGAGGATGAGTAATCGGTCATCGCTGGTATGGATGAGTAATCGCCCAGATTGCACATGATCGCCATGTGTTAAGGTTAGGAGATCAAGTGGTCAGCAAGTCGCCGAAAGAGCACATCGCCGGGTGTTTGAGAAGACTTTGCAAGCACTTGTTGTATGGTCTAAGTACAGAGGATAAGTGGCATATCTGCCACCATGTGTAGTGCGAGCTGCAATGCCCAGAGTAGCCTGCGTACTAAGCTACTCCCTGTGTGGATAACTTAGTCGCAGGGGCACAGTGGAAGTAACGTTTCAGCTACAGACACTCCAGATGATTACACGTGTACGACCAGACGTTATCCACGTGTCAAGAGGAATAACCGTCAGGAGAGAGAAAAAACTCAGGTATATAAGCGAAACTCTTAACGAATTAAGAGGAGGTTTTCACAGATTCTTACACCTTACACACTTGAGAGTTTCAGTTTCACACGGGTCTCACAGAGAGATTCAGATATAGTTTAGGTGTTCCTGTTGCCTGACTTGAGCGTTGGAGCTACAACGGCCGCTAGAGGCACCGTCTGTGTGTTTTGCAGGCAGCGTTTGGAGTTCCGGCGGAGGTTCTTGGAGCACCTGCAGAACAGAGGGCTAGACGAAGGAGTGACGAGCCAATCCTCCACGTTCGAGTCAAGCGGCCGGAACATCAGGCGCCCACCGTGGGGCCCGTGTAAATCTGGTTCCCATCCACGTTGCAGTTTCTTGAGGTTTCTTGGAGCTCCTTGATCATTTCGTCGAAGTGAACTTACGTCGAAGTGCAGAGGAGATGAGTAGAAGAACCAGGCAAACCTCACTTGCGTCATCTGCTGAAGAAGGAGCCGTTACCATGGCGCAGGTAGTGGAGATGATGTGCGCGCTGCAAGATAGCGTCGCGGAATCGAGAGTTGAGCGAGAGAGGATGCGTGCAGAGCTGACTGCATCGCAGAAGAAGAAAGAAGAGTTGAACCGTATGAATGAAGAGCTGCATAGGGAATTGTAGGCGCAGAGGGAGCGCGCAGCTGAAGAGAGGACGTCGACGCCACCGTCGCCTCCGAGAGCATTCCATATGCCTTTCTCCCCCGAAATCATGAACACGGTGGTGCCTCCCAATCTGGTGGGACTGAAAGCGTCGTTCACGGGGGCGGAAGATCCAGAAGCACACCTGACAGCCTTCCACACTCAGATGATGCTGACTGGAGGTTCAGATGTGTGTACTGCAAGATGTTCATGAGCACGCTGAGTGGAGTGGCTATGGAGTGGTTCGTGAGCCTGCCAGAGGGCCACGTCACTTCCTTCCATCAGTTCGCGAAGCTGTTCACGGAGCAGTACATCATTAACCGACCTACGCCAGTAGTGTCCTACGACCTGTTTGACGTGCGCCAGTATCAGGGGGAGCCGTTGAGGGACTACCCCAATCGCTTTGGGGCGAGGTGGTGGTGAGATTGCCCAGCAAGGACGAGGACATGCTGGTGCATGCGTTCAAGAGAGGTGTCCTCCCTGGTCCTTTCAGTGAATCGCTCATCAGGAGCCACCCTGCCACCTTCACCGAGATACGGCGACGTGCGGTGGCACACATAGTAGCAGAGACCGAGGTCTCTAAGAAGAGAGGAAGTGCTGCACCGTCGAAGCCACGTGGAGGTCAGGGAAATCAACAGCAACAGGCGCGGGTGCATGAGGTCAAGGAAGGGGGAAAGGAGCAGAGAAGGTCTCGCCCTTATGCACCAAGGAAGGACCAGACTAGGGGGCGTGCAAGCAACGCACCCCCCAGGTATGATTTCATGATAAGTTTGGTGGAGCTGATCGCCATCCCTGCTGTGGCAGCAAGACTCCATGTGCCAGAGAAAACCGACAGGGTACTTGGAGGGAGGAAGGATGAGTGGTGTGAATTCCATCAAGCTTATGGACATACACTCTGTAAATGCCTGGCGTTGGGGCGTCAGCTTGCTGAGTTGGTGGAGACAGGGTTCCTGACCGATTACCTGCAGAAGACACAAGGTGATCGCGCTTCGGGGTCCCAGGAAGGCGACCAGCAGCATGAACTCCCTGTGTTTGGGGAGGTGAGGTGATGGAAGAGGCTACACTGTGGGGCTCCCAGAGCTGAAGCGGAAGGCATGATTGCCCCACGTGTGGGCATCGCAAGGGCGGTCATCCCCGGTTAAAGGAGACCCCATCCAGAGTGGTTGAGACGTTGGAGAATGGAGCTTGTCGGCTGGCGACTCTGGACGTAACGACTATTCCAGAACCCAGGACGCTACACGCTTCTTTCTTGCTTTCGTTAAGTTGTAAAGTAGATGCGCTATCGCGCGTACACACACTTAGTGTATTAACAGTTGAGCAGATCAGGGGCACTCTTTTTAACGATGCCACCCAATAAAAGATTTTCAGTACATAAAGTGTGCGAGTGTTCCCAGTTTAAAGTTCTCCTTGCCCCAGGTGCAAGACCAGGTGATCGGTGGTGAGTTACAAGTGGCCACCATGTAACATCCCGCAAAATAAAACCATACATACATGTAAAATGAAAATAAAGGTAAACAAATAATATGAAGAGTACAAGAATATATTATATAAGTAATGAAGTTGCTCCTCTTAGGGAGTTTATACATAACCAGTATATTTTTCTAAAATTTAAACAAAATACAGCCAACTAAAATGAAAACCGGCGATCTCCCTACATAGACCGGCGACCTCCTATCAGGGGACCCAAAACAGCCGATCTGCTACCAGAACAAAAAAAACAGGCGATCACCCGATAGAGGCAGGAACAGGCGATCACCCGATGGAGACGTAAACATGCGATCTCCTTCCGGCGACCACTCTCTAAGGGGCTCTACTCCCTGGAAGATCATCTGCTCCCGTGTTAAATACACGATCATCACAATTTAAGAGAAAATAACCACAGGGCAATACAAAAGAAAAAGGGTAAGCTAGATGGTTTAAAAAGCTTTTAAATCAATAGTAAACATAAAACTTCACACCATTCATGATCCATATCAATTTTCAACCATCAACACACTCATATTCCATAACTCGTCAAGTGTCTATTTCAAATTTCAGTATTCATGGTTCACACGTCAGACTTTCCACTGACTCACAATGCATAGACACATGACACTACTTCCGGATTGACTCGTGCGTTGACTCAGGCTCAGAGATCTGCACCTGTCATACCATACCACTGTGAAATCCACACAGGGTCGCTGTGAATCCACACAGCCATGCGCATATAATCTCAATGTCATCAACTCTCCCGGTATGACAGGGTGAATTCATATAACAGGCCGAGCTCGTTCCCACTTGAACAACTCACCCATACGTATGAACCTCCTTCGACTCTCACCAACTGAATAACTTCCTCTATGTGGTTCCATTATCTCAGCAGAGTCAGGATATCTCCTTCTAGACAAGCCCCTAGTCAATACACCTATACAGATCTTACACGGTATTTCCTTTCCTGAAAATACTATGCCTCGATCCCACATTCACAGCATTCAAGAAATCATACCATGCAGAGGAATATTTCAATCACAGCAACAATCATTTCAACGTTTCAAACTTTCGAATATCACATATATATTGTATTTAAATCCCAAACAGTTTCAAACAATGTCAAACACAGGGGAGTTCGAAACTCGTATTTAAAACCGGCGACCACGTCGCCCAACCACATAAAACAGAGCATTTCGAAAAGAAACAGAGAACCGGCGACCACGTCGCCCTCACTTCAGAAACAACAAACTATGGCTTGTATTGAAAACGAAGGCTAGCTTCCCTTACCTGGACTTGCGCAAAACACCAGGAGCTCCGAAACCCAACGAAGCTTGAACAACGCCTTGGCTCTGTTTTTGCGTCTGGTTGAAGGACTTGCAGAGAACCTCCCAGGTGCTCTAATGGTGGTCGTCGTTCGTCGTACTCTTGTGTGAAGGTGCCAGAATCGCAGTGCGAAGGAGAGAATGGAGAAGAAGGGAGGTGAACTCACTCTTTCGCTCTTGAACAACTGCGACGTTTCTTTCTTTCTCTCTCAGAAATGGGTTTTTGTATCTTAAGCTGACTTCTCCACAAAAACCGCTGCCACCACCCACTCTGCAGGGAAGTTTGCGTGTACGCTTCACTGAACAGTACGACTAAGCGTGCCTCTGCGCAGGCTAACACTCTGAGGTCACTAGCCTGAACCACTCTTTTTGCCTACGTGTCGCGCATGCAGGACGTTTCATGCTGGGAGCCTGGGTCCCACCTTACTCTGTGTGAAACTCGACGTCGCGCGATAACTTTCCACCGCTGACTCATCCTGGCGAACGACCGATGTCCTCCCCCTCGCCCTGGAAGACGACCGATGTCTCCCTCTAGGGGACGACCGATGCCTAACCCTGGCGACGCCCTCATGCCTCGCGCCCTGGCGAATGCCCGCATGCCTCTCGCGCCCTGGCGATGCCCGCATGCCTCGCGCCCTGGCGATGCCCGCATGCCTCTCGCGCCCGCGCGATGCCCGCATGCCTCGCGCCCGCGCGATGCCTGCATGCCTCGCGCCCTGGCGACCATGCGTAGCAGGCGACCGGCGACCTCATAGCCTTCTAAACTTAGCTTTCCTTCCTTTTTATTTTAAATAGAACATACATAGAATTCATTTAAAATATATCTCTTTTATTCCAATTAAATTTTACAGGTCCTTACATTCTCCCCATCAAGAAAAATTTTCGTCCCCGAAAATTGAATTACAAGGAAAAGAGGTATGGATAAGCCTCCCTCATGGGTTCTTCTAACTCCCAAGTTGAATCCCCCGATCTCTCATCCCACACCACTTTCACCATGTTGATGGTCTTGCCTCTGAGCTGTCTACTTTGCCGATCGTCAATCCTGACTGGTTTTGCTTCAAAGGACAAGTCATCCCTGATCTGCACATCGTCTACATCCAGCACATGACTAGGGTCTGCCATGTATTTCCTCAGTTGTGACACGTGAAAGACATTGTGCAGATTCGCTAAATGGGGAGGCAGGGCAATCTCATAAGCTACTGGGCCAATCCTCCTTAAGATCTGATATGGTCCCACGAACTTAGGGGACAACTTCTTTGGTCTGATCGCCCGTCCTACACCCTTGGTTGGCGTCACTTTCATGAACACGTGGTCTCCAGCAGCAAACTCCAAAGGCTTTCTCCTTTGATCTGCATAGGACTTCTGCCTACTCTGGGAAGCTTTCATTCTGCTTTGTATCTGATGCACCTTCTCGGTCGTCTGCTGAATCAACTCTGGCCCAACCAAGACTGCCTCGCCTCCTGGTACCAACATAAGGGAGTTCTGCATTTCCTCCCATACAGGGCTTCATATGGTGCCATCCCAATGCTGGCGTGATAGCTATTATTATAGGTAAACTCCACCAGTGGCAACACCTCGTCCCAACTTCCAATTGATCCAAGACGCACGTCCTCAGCAGATCTTCCAAGGATTGGATCGTTCTCTCTGACTGACCATCTGTTTGGGGATGATATGCAGAGCTCATCCTCAACTTAGTTCCCAAGCACTCTGTAAGGTCTGCCAAAACCGTGAAGTGAACCTGGGATCTCTATCTGAAACGATGCTGGAAGGCACTCCATGCAACCTCACTATTTCTTGGATGTATAACGTGCCAGCTTGACCATAGGCATCCTCATATTCACTGGAAGGAAGTGGGCACTCTTCGTCAGCCTATCAATGATAACCCAGATTGCATCATGACCCTTTATCGATCTGGGTAAATGGGTGAAAATCCATGGCGATGCTGTCCCATTTCCACTCAGGGATATCCAGTTGCTGGCAACAGCCCGCCAGGTCTTTGATGCTCTACTTCGCCTTCTGACACGTTAAGCAGGTTGCAACATACTGGGCGATGTCTCTCTTCATGCCCGACCACCAAAATGACTCCTTCAAGTCATGGTACATCTTGTTCATGCCTGGATGAAGGTTAAGGCGACTCTTATGACCTTCTTCTAGGATCATCTTCTTCAACTCTTCATTTGCAGGGATGCAAATTCTGCCATTAAATCTCAAGATCCCATCATCGCCCATCGCAAAGTCTTTCGCCTGACCTGTCCCTAGTGACTCCACAGTACGCTTTAGACTAGGGTCCTCCAACTGCTTATCCTTAACATCCAAGGAAGTCATTAGTTATAGCCAGCTTACTACAACTAATGTGGTTCACGTGAAATTCTATTCCAAGGTTAAGTCTCTGAACTGCTCGATCAATTTCTGCTCTTCCATCATCATGGTGGCGACTTGCATTGATTTCCTACTCAAAGCATCAGCCACTACATTGACCTTCCCTGGATGATACATGAGTTGGAAATCGTAGTCCTTTAGAAACTCCATCCACCTTCTTTGTCTCATGTTTAGTTCCTTCTGATCGAACAGGTATTTCAGGCTCTTATGGTCACTGAACACCTGGAACCGAGCTCCATATAAATAGTGCCTCCAGATCTTCAAGGCAAATACCACAGCCGCCAACTCCAAATCATGCGTGGGGGTAGTTTCTCTCATGAATCTTGAGTTGCCTTGAAGCATATGCAACCACTCTCTTCTCTTGCATCAAAACATCCCAAGCCCTGATGTGAAGCGTCACAGAAGACATCAAAAGGTCTTCCTACCTCGGGGATCACTAGCACTGGAGCACTAGTCAACCTCTCCTTTAATTCCATGAAGCTCTGCTCACATCGGTCGGTCCAAGCAAAAGGTTGATCCTTGCGGGTCAGCTGTGTTAAGGGAGCCACTACCTTGGAAAGTCCTCAATAAACCTCCGATAGTAGCCCGCCAACCCCACAAAGCTCCTTATCTCGGTGACTGTCTTTGGACGTTCCCACTGCAGCACTGCCTCTACCTTGGCTGGATCCACCGAGATCCCCTGGGCAGATATCACGTGTCCCAAGAAGTTGACTTCCTTCAGCCAAAACTCACACTTCGAGAACTTGGCATAGAGTTGCTTCTCCCTCAGTATCTCCCATACTGTCTTCAGGTGTTCTTCATGTTCTTCCTCGGTCCTTGAATAGATGAGGATGTCGTCTATGAAGACCACCACAAACTTATCCAAGAAAGGGCGAAAAATCCTATTCATGTAGTCCATGAACAGGGCTGGAGCATTGGTGACTCCAAACGGCATCACTACATACTCATAGTGCCCATACCGAGACCTAAAAGCTGTCTTTTGAACATCTTCAGCTTTTACCAAAATTTGGTGGTACCCCGATCTCAGATCAATCTTGGAGAACACCGAGGCCCCATGTTTTGATCCATCAAATCATCAATCCTAGGCAGGGGGTACTTGTTCTTGATGGTCAACTTGTTCAACTGCCTGTAATCTATACACAGCCGAGACCTCCATCCTTCTTCTTGACTAGGAGCACTGGAGCTCCCCATGGAGATACACTGGGTCTGATGAATTGCTTCTCCAGCAACTCTTCCACTTGCTTCTTCAACTCCACTAACTCGGCTGGTGCCATCCTGTAAGGTGCCATTGACACTGGTCCAGCTCCAGGTACCAAGTCAATAGAGAATTCCACTTCTCTCTTAGGGGGTAACCCAGGTACTTCTTCTGGGAATACATCCGTGAAATCTTTCACCACGGGTATTCTGCTTACGTCCCCTTTATTCTCCACCTCCGACCGAGCGAGTATCACGAAGCACCTCGCCCCTTCTTCCAACTCTGACTGCCCTTGCTGAGCAGATATTACATCTGATCCTTGGAGGTCTGGAAACGCAATCCTCTGACTATCGCAGTCAATGAGAACGTGATTGGCAGCTAAACCAATCCATTCCCAGGATAACATCTAGGTCCTGAAGAGGTAGGCAGATCAAGTTCACCTTGAATCTGCGTCCCTCTACAATCACTGGACATTCGGGGCACACTGTAGAGGTCATCACCTGTCCTGACGCAGGTGTAGAGACCAACAGTTCGAAAGCTAACTCCTTCACTAGAAGGCCAACTCAGCTACACACAGGCTTGACACAAAGGAGTGTGTCGCTCCAGAATCAAACAAAGCTTTTACACCCCTACCGGCTATAAAACATACACCTTGCATGAGGTTACCTGACTGAGATGCTTCTGCTCCAGACATGGCAAACACTCTCCCTGTTGCCTGAGGTCTGCTGCCTTCGTTTCTCGTCTGCTAAGAGCCACTGGGTTGGGTCGCACCATTCCTACTTGGGCAATCTCTAGCGACGTGCCCCGTCCTTTGGCAGACAAAAACACCTTCTCTCAGAAGCCTTCTTGGGGCACGCGTTGGACGCGTGTGGTCCACCACAATGGTAAAACTTGGGTTTCCAAGGTTGCTGCTGCTGAAACTGGGATGGCGTTGCTTCCGACCGACGTGGTGGAGGTCTCGTATAAGGCTTGCTTTGTGGGTGCTGCACCTTAGCCTTCCCACTGGAATAACTCCCTGGGTGTGACCTGATCGTCCGAGAATCACCCTTTTCCAGGGTCTCCACCATCTTCGCCTTCTCTACCAAGGCGTGAAATTCCCTGATGCACATCGGGGCTATGGTCCTCTTCAGTCCATGCTTCAGCCCCTCCTCGAATTTCCTACACCTCCAGGCCTCGGAGGTCGCCTGGGTATAGAACCGGGCGAGGTACTCAAAACGAGCAGCATAGGCGTTCACTGACATATCCCCCTGCTCCAACTTTAGGAACTCAGCTTCCCTCGCAAACTTGCGCTGTCTGGGAAGTATTTCTCCAAGAACCTCACCCTGAAGCTTTCCCAGTCCAACACATCCTCTCGGGCCTCCATCATCTGCTGAGCTCCCATCCACCAGAACTCAGCTTCTCCAGACAGCAAAAAGGTGGCGAACCACCAACTTCTTCTCTTCAGGGCAGGAAAGTCGCCCTAAAGATCTTCTCCAGCTCTCTGACCCACTGATCTTCCTGATCAGGGGGGTAGCATTCCACTGAACTTGGGGGGTTGTGCCTCATGAACTCGGTCAGTCCACATCTGTGCTTGAGGCTGACCGACGTGGGAGTTTGTTTCAGCCGACGCCGGAGCAGTCTCCAGTGGTGCATTGTAGCTTGATGGTTCTGAGCCATCGCTGCATTCTGCTGCTGGATGGCAGTTGCCATCATCTCGATGGCCTTGGCAATGCTCATTTCTGAAGAAGGTTGGGGGGGGGTAGGAGGGTCTAAGTGCCATCTTCTTCGTTTGGATTCTGAATCTATTGGCTTCTATATTCCCTACAACTACAAGAATGAGATCGATCAGAAATCAATTCTTCAGAAGGTAACATCTTGACCTTACAAAGGTCAG
>JAAFYQ010000292.1:0-35612 GCA_013389735.1 Phaseolus lunatus
GGTGTAACATCCCGCCAAATTTCTTTGAAAATAAATATAAAACGAAAAAAAGTGACAAATAGATTGAAGTGAGCAAAATCTTTATATAAAATAAATAAGTTTCTCCTCACAGGGAGTTTAATACAAACGATCACTTCTCCATTAAAAACGTAAACGAAATACAATACAAAAGACAGATAGGCGATCTCCTGGCAAAAAGGGCGATCTCCTATAAGAAGGGCGATCTCCTTTCATAAAGGCGATCTCCTATTATAAAGCAGCAAGAGGGGCGATCACCCAACAGAAAAAAAAACAGGCGATCTCCTTCCAGCGACAATTTTCTAAAGAGCTCTACTTCCTGCAACATCATCTGCTCCCGTGTAAATTATACACGATCATTACAGGTTTAAGAAAAGGCCACAACACAAACGAAAACACAGGGTAAGCTAGACATTTAAAAAGAGTTTAAATAAGGATACTTAAAATAAAATCAAGGTAAACAATTTCAAGATATTCACGTAAAGTTATCAAGTTTCTCATACTCTTCACCTGATCACCCAGAAATCACACATTTCACAATATTCTCAAGAGTCATTCTATTTCACAACTGTACCAAGTGTCTATAAATTCAATGTTTCTCATTTCTCACGTCAGACTTCCACTGACTCATCACACAAGACACTTGACACTACTTCCGGAAGACTCATGCATTGATTAGACTCAGAGATCTGCACCTGTCATACTGCCCACTGTGAAATCACACACATTCACAGGGTCGCCGTGAAATCACACACATTCACAAGTGTAGAATGAATCTCAATATCATCACCCTCCAAGCATGACAGGGTTAATCCATAGAACAGGCGGAGCTCGTTCTTTTTCACATGAGACGCCCATCATATAGACCTCCTTCGACTCTCAACAACTGAGTAACTTCCTCTACGTGATTCCATTACCTCAGCAGAGTCAGGATATCCCCTTAGGAATCACCGATCAATGCACCTACTACACGATCTTACACGGTATTTCCTTTCCTGAAAATACTATGCCTCGATCCACATTCACAACATTCAACACATCATGCCACACTTAAATGAATGATTCCAATCACAGCAAAACTCACTCCAAGGTTCATGTTTTCGAATATCACATTTAAATCTCAACAGTTTCAAAACAACACCAAAAACAGGGGAGTTCGTAAAACAGCGCCAAAACCGGCGATCTGGTTCAAAAACAAGGTATTTCGAAGTCTGTATATAAAACCGGTGACCACGTCGCCCAAACACATAAGAACAGAGCATTCACGCAGATGCAAACGAAAACCGGTGACCACGTCGCCCTCACTTCAGAAATAGCTAAACTATGGCTTGTATGGAAAAAGAGGTCTAGCTTCCCTTACCTGGACTTGCGCAAACACCTAGAGTTCCGAAACCCAACAAAGCTTGAAGAACGCCTTGGCTCTGTTTTTGCGTCTGGTCGAAGGACTTGCAGAGAACTGCCTAGGTGCTCTAATGGTGGCTGTCGCTCGTCGTACTCTCGTGTGAAGGTGCTAGAATCGCAGCGCGAAGGAGGCAACTGGAGGAGAAGGGAGGTAACTCACTCTTTCTCTCTTTGAAGGCTGCAACGTTTCTTCCTCTCAGCAGTGGGTTTTCTGCATCTTAAACCAACTTATCCACCAAAAGCAGCTGCCACCACCCACTCTGCAGAGAAGTCTGAGAACCACTGCCCTGAACAGTACGACCACTGTTGTCTCTGGTGCATGCCAGCCACTGCTCTGAACAGTACGACCGCGAGTGTCCCCTGCGCATGCCAACATTCTGATGTCACTATTCTGAACCACCCTTTTTTGTCTACGTGGTGTGCGTGCACTACGCTTCCTGCTGGGAGTCTGGGTCTTACCCCCTCTGTGTGCAATTCGACATCGCGCGATAATCTTTCGTCGATGACCCCTCGCGCGAAAACAATCCACCGAATGACATCTCGCGCGAAGACTATCCACCGGTGACCTCTCGCGCGAAGGCTATCCACCGATGACCTCTCGCGCGAAGGCTATCCACCGATGACCTCTCGCGCGAAGGCTATCCACCGATGACCTCTCGCGCGAAGGCTATCCACCGATGACCTCTCCTGGTGGACGACCGATGTCTCCCCCTGGCAAAGCCCGCATGCCTCTCGCGCCTTGGCCACGTCCACGTGCCTCGCGCTCTGGCAATGCCCGCATGCCTCGCGCCCTGGCGACGTCCACCTGGCGCTCATGTGTAGCAGGCGACCGGCGATCTCATAGCCTTCTAACTTAACTTTTCCTCCCTTTTTATTTTAAATAAAACATACATAGAATTCTTTTAATATATAACCCTTTTTATTCCAATTCAATTTTACAGGTCCTTACAGATGGGAAGAAGGAGAATGGAAGAAAAAGATCAGAAGAACAAGAATTGAGGAAGAAGAATGGAAGAAGAAGATCGGAAGAAGAAGATAGGAAGAAGAAGATTGAAAGAAGAAGAATGGAAGAAGAAGATCGGAAGAAGAAGAATGGAAGACGAAGATCGAAAGAAAAAGAATGGAAGAAGATGAATGGAAGAAGAAGAAGAATGGAAGAAGAATTTTGGAAGAAGAATAATCGAAGAAGAAGATCGCTAGAAGAAGAATGGAAGAAGAAGATCGGAAAAAGAAGAATGGAAGAAGAAGATCGGATAAAGAATAATGGAGGAAGAAGATCGGAAGAAGAAGATCGAAAAAAGAAGAATGGAAGAAGCAGATCGGAAGAAGAAGAGTGGATGAAGAAGATCGGAAGTAGAAGAATGGAAAAAGAAGATGGGGAAAAGAAGATTGAAAGAAGAAGAATGGAAAAAGAAGAATGGAAGAAGAGGAATGGAAGAAGAACATTGGAAGAAGAAGAATGGAAGAAGAAGATCGAAAGAAGAAGGATGGTAGGGGAAGATCGGAAAAAGAAGAATGGAGGAAGTTCGGATGAAGAAGAATGGAAAAAGAAGATTCAAAGAAGAAGCATGAAGGAAGAAGACAGGAAGAAGAAGATCGAAAGAAGAAGAATGGAAGACGAAGATCGGAAGAAGAAGAGTGGAAGAAGAAGATAGGAAGCAGAAGACTGGAAGAAGAAGATCAGAAGAGGAAGAATGGACAAAAAACATCGAAAGAAGAAGATCGGAAGAACATGATCGGAAGAAGAAGATCAGAAGAAGAAGAATAGAAGAAGAAGAATTGAAGAGGAAGAATGGAAGAAGAAAATTTAAAGAAAAAGAATGGAAGAAGAAGATCGGTAGAACAAGTATGGAACAGGAAGATCGGAAGAAAAAGAATGGAGGAAGAATATCGGAACAACAAGAATGGAAGAAGAAGATTGGAAGAAGGAGAATGGAAGAAGAAGAATGGAAGAAGAAGATCGGAAGAAGAAGAACGGAAGAAGAAGATCGGGAGAACAAGAATGGAAGAACAAGATCGGAAGAAGAAGAATGGAAGAAGAAGGTAGAAGAATGGAGGAAGAAGATCGGAAGAAGAGGGATGGAAGGAAAAGATCGGAAGAAGAAGGATGGAAGGACAAGATCGGAAGAAGAAGAATGGAAGAATAAGTTCGGATAAAGAAGAATGGAAGAAGATAGGTAGAACAAGTATGGAACAGGAAGATCAAAAGAAAAAGAATGGAGGAAGAATATCGGAACAACAAGAATGGAAGAACAAGATCGGAAGAAGAAGAATGGAAGAAGAAGATTGGAAGAAGGAGAATGGAAGAAGAAGAATGGTGGAAGAAGATCGGAAGAAGAAGAACGGAAGAAGAAGATTGGAAGAACAAGAATGGAAGAACAAGATCGGAAGAAGAAGAATGGAAGAAGAAGGTAGAAGAATGGAGGAAGAAGATTGGAAGAAGAGGGATGGAAGGAAAAGATCGGCAGAGGAAGGATGGAAGGAGAAGATCGGAAGAAGAAGGATGGAAGGACAAGATCGGAAGAAGAAGAATGGAAGAAGAAGATTGGAAGAAGGAGAATGGAAGAAGAAGAATGGAAGAAGAAGATCGGAAGAAAAAGAACGAAGAAGAAGAAGATCGGAAGAACAAGAATGGAAGAACCAGATCGGAAGAAGAAAAATGGAAGAAGAAGGTAGAAGAATGGAGGAAGAAGATCGGAAGAAGAGGGATGGAAGGAAAAGATCGGAAGAAGAAGGATGGAAGGACAAGATCGGAAGAAGAAGAATGGAAGAAGAAGATCGAAAGAAGAAGAGGAGACGAAGAAGATCGGAAGTAGAAGAATGGAAGAAGAATATCGGAGGAAGAAGAGTGGATGAAGAATAGAAGAAGAAGAAGAATGGAAGAAGAAGATCGGAAGAAGAGTGGATGAGGAAGATCGGAAGTAGAAGACTGGAAGAACAAGATCGGAGGAGGAAGAATGGAAGAACAAGATCGGAAGAAGAGGAATCGAAGAAGAAGATCGGAAGAAGAAGGATCGAAGAAGAAGAATGGAAGAAAAAAATCGGAAGAAGAAGATCGGAAGAAGAAGAATGGAAGAAAATGTTTGGAAGAAGAAGAATGGAAGAAGAAGAATGGAACTAGAAGAATAGAAGAAGAAGATCGGTAGAAGAAGATCGGTAGAAGAAGATCGGAAGAAAAAGAATGGAAGAAGTAGTTCGGAAGAAGAAGATCGGAAGAAGAAGAATGGAAGAAGAAGATCGGAAGAAGAAGAATGTAAGAAGAAGATCGGAAAAAGAAGAATAGAAGAAGAAGATCGGAAGAAGAAGAATGGAAGAAGAAGATCGGAAGAAGAAGAATGGAAGAAGAAGAATGGAAGAAGAAGATCGGAAGAAGAAGAATGGAAGAAGAATATCGGAAGAAGAAGAATGGAAGAAGAAGATCGGAAGAAGAAGAATGGAAGAAAAAGATCGAAAGAAGAAGAACTGAACTAGAAGAATGGAAGAAGAAGATCGGAACAAGAAGAATTCTAGAAAAAGATCGAAAGAAGAAGAATGGAAGAAAAGGATCCGAGGAAGAAGAAATGAAAAAGAAGATCGGAAGATGAAGAATTGAAGAAGAAGAAAGGAAGAAGAAGATCAGAAGAACAAGATTCGCTAAAGATCGGAACAAGAAGAATGGAAGAAAAAGATCGGAAGAACAAGATTCGCAAAAGATCGGAACAAGAAGAATGGAAGAAGATCATCGGAAGAAGAAGAATGGAAGAAGAAGATCGGAAGGAGAAGAAGGGAAGAAGAAGATCGGAAGCAGAAGAATGCAAGAAGAAGATCGGAAGAAGAAGAACGGAAGAAGAAGAATGGAAGAAGAAGATCGTAAGAAGAAGAATGGAAGAAGAAGATCGGAAGAAGAAGAATGGAAGAAGAAGATCGGAAGGAGAAAAATGGAAGAAGAAAATCGGAATCAGAAAAATGGAAGAAGAAGAAGATCAAAAGATGAAGATGTTCCGGACGGTCATCGGTAGTCGATGACATCAGCAGCAGTTGACCACGTGGACCATTCACAGGGTAACACGTGGTAGAGGATAGCAGGCGAATCAGGGAGGCGATCACTCAGAATGGTAATCGCCTCTCGCCTGTGATGATGAGTAATCGCCTATCGCCTTGAGGTGAGTAATCGCCTATCGCCTTGAGGATGAGTAGTCGGTCATCGCCGGTAAGGATCAGTAATCGCCCAGATTGCACATGATCGCCGTGTGTTAAGGTTGGGAGATCAGGTGGTCAGCAAGTCGCCGAAAGAGCACATCGCCGGGTGTTTGAGAAGACTTGGCATGCACTTGTTGTATGGTCTAAGTACAGAGGATAAGTGGCATATCTGCCACCATGTGTAATGTGAGCTGCAATGCCCAGGGTTAACCACCTCGCCATGTTGAGGTTGCGCCCAGAGTAGCCTATACAGCGAGGTGTAGGCGAGATAACCAAGTCCTCACCTCGACTTTGTACAGCGAGGCTGAGGCATGAGGAAAAGTCCTCTTCCCTTTGCTTTTTACAGCAAGGTTGAGGCGAGAGAGCCAAGTCCCTTCCCTCTGCTTTTTACAGCGACGCTGAGGTGAGAGAAGCAAGACCTCACCCACGACTTCTTACAGCAAGGTTGGGACAAGAGGGGTCATCGAGAAGCACTTTTCTTCCCCAAAACACAGGCGTCATAGTTGGTGTTCAGACCCTCTACGCACTCAGCGCTGGTGTGGCAGAGAAGTGCAGCGAAGCCAGAAGCGCGATGGCTGATCGGTGGTGCGCTAACATGCTAGTCGGTGGTCGGTGGTAGAAGCAAGTTCTGCTGCGTGAAGCCGAAGCGTTTAGGCCCGTTAAGTCAGTCATCCAGCACAAAGTTATGTTGAAGGCAATGCTAAGGCAACAGTTAGCCGCGATCAAGTCAGAGGCCAAGTTTGAGGGGTTGCAGGTAGATCGCGCTAAAGCCTAAGCTAGTTAATAGTTAGTCACATGCAGAGAGTTAAAGAGAAGAAACGCAGCGAACTCCAGCGCGTTTGAGAAGAAGAAAACAGAGAAGGTGAATCTCTACATGATCCAGAGAGATGCTTTGAATGTTTGAAGGCGAAGAAGAAGGGATGAAACAGTGTTAGTACCAGAGTGTGCGCTCCTGTAGACCGCCAGAAGACGATTTCTTAGTCTCTTCGCTGAGAACAAGTTCACGGCTCGAGACTGGGGGGCTTGTGTTCTGGGCGGTCATCGGTAGTCGATGACATCAGCAGCAGTTGACCACGTGGACCATTCACAGGGTAACACGTGGTAGAGGATAGCAGGCGAATCAGGGAGGCGATCACTCAGAATGGTAATCGCCTCTCGCCTGTGATGATGAGTAATCGCCTATCGCCTTGAGGTGAGTAATCGCCTATCGCCTTGAGGATGAGTAGTCGGTCATCGCCGGTAAGGATCAGTAATCGCCCAGATTGCACATGATCGCCGTGTGTTAAGGTTGGGAGATCAGGTGGTCAGCAAGTCGCCGAAAGAGCACATCGCCGGGTGTTTGAGAAGACTTGGCATGCACTTGTTGTATGGTCTAAGTACAGAGGATAAGTGGCATATCTGCCACCATGTGTAATGTGAGCTGCAATGCCCAGGGTTAACCAGCTCGCCATGTTGAGGTTGCGCCCAGAGTAGCCTGTGTACTAAGTTACTCCCTGTGTGGATAACTTAGTTGCAGGGGCACAGTGGAAGTAACGTTTCAGCTGCAGACACTCCAAATGATGACACGTGTACGACCAGATGTTATCCACGTGTCAAGAGGAATAACCGTCAGGAGAGAGAAAACTCAGGTATATAAGCGAAACTCTTAACGAATTGAGGGAGGTTTTGACAGATTCTCATAGCTCACACATCTGAGAGTTTCAGTCACACACGGGTCTCACACAAAGAGATTCAGATATAGTTTTGGTGTTCCTGTTGCCTGACTTGAGCGTCGGAGCTACAACGGCCGCTAGAGGCGCCGTCTGTGTGTTTTGCAGGCAGCGTTTGGAGTTCCGGCGGTGGTTCTTGGAGTGTTCCTACAGAACAGAGGGCTAGACGAAGGAGTGACGAGGCAGTCCTCCACGTTCGAGTCAAGCGGCCGGATCAGAAGAATAGAAAAAGAAGAAGAATGGAAGAAGAAGATCGGAAGAAGAAAAGGAGACGAAGAAGATCGAAAGTAGAAGAATGGAAGAAGAACATCGGAGGAAGAGGAGTGGAAGAAGAATAGAAGAAGAAGAAGAATGGAAGAAGAAGATCGGAAGAAGAAGGATCAAAGAAGAAGAATGGAAGAAGAAGATCGGAAGAAGAAGAATGGAAGAAAAAGTTTGGAAGAAGAAGATCGGAACAAGAAGAATCGAAGAAGAAGATTGGTAGAAGAAGACCAGAAGAAAAAGAATGGAAGAAGAAGATCGGAAGAAGAAGAATGGAAGAAGAATATCAAAAGAAGAAGAATGGAAGAGGAAGATCAGAAGAAGAAGAATGGAAGAAGAAGATCGAAAGAAGAAGAATGGAAGTAGAAGATCGAAAGAAGAAGAATGGAAGAAGAAGATCGGAAGAAGAAGAATGGAAGAAGAAGATCGGAAGAAGAAGATAGGAAGAAGAAGATCGGAAGAAGAAGAACGGAAGAAAAAGATCGCAAGAAGAAGAATGGAAGAAGAAGATCGGAAGAAGAAGAATGGAAGAAGAAGAATGGAAGAAGAAGATCGGAAGAAGAAGAATGGAAGAAGAAGATCGGAAGAAGAAGAATGGAAGAAGAAGATCGGAAGAAGAAGACGGGAAGAAGAAGATCGGAAGAAGAAGAATGGAAGAAGAAGATCGGAAGAAGAAAAATGAAAGAAGAAGATCGGAAGAAGAAGAATGGAAGAAGAAGATTGGAAGAAGAATAATGGAAGAAGAAGGTCGGAAGAAGAAGAATGCAAGAAGAAGATGGGACGAAGAAGATCGGTAGAAGAAGAATGGAAGAAGAATAATGGCAGAAGAAGATCAAAGAAGAAGAATGCAAGAAGAAGATCGGAAGAAGAAAATGGAAGAAGAATTCAAGAAGAAGAAGATCGGAAGAAGAGGAGACGAAGAAGATCGGAAGTAGAAGAATGGAAGAAGAACATCGGAGGAAGAAGAGTGGCTGAAGAATAGAAGAAGAAGAAGAATGGAAGAACAAGATCGGAGGAAGAAGAATGGAAGAAGAAGATGAGAAGAAGAGGAATCGAAGAAGAAGGATCGAAGAAGAAGAATGGAAGAAAAAGGTCGGAAGAAGAAGATCGGAAGAAGAAGAATGGAAGAAAAAGTTTGGAAGAAGAAGAATGGAAGAAGAAGATCGGAACAAGAAGAATCGAATAAGAAGATCGGTAGAAGAAGATCGGAAGAAATAGAATGGAAGAAGAACTTCGGAGGAAGAAGAATGCAAGAAGACGATCGGAAAAAGAGGAATGGAAGAAGAAGATCAGAAGAATGAGAATGGAAGAAGAAGATCGGAAAAAGGAGAATGAAAGAAGAAGATCGGAAAAACGAGAATGTAAGAAGAAGAATGGAAGAAGACCGGAAGAAAAAGAATGGAAGAAGAAGATCGGAAAAAGAAGAATGGAAGAAGAAGATCGGAAGAAGAAGAATGGAAGAAGAAGATCGGAAGAAGAAGAACGGAAGAAGAAGATCGGAAGAAGAAAAATGGAAGAAGAAGATCGGAAGATGAAGAATGGAAGAAGAAGATCGGAAAAAGAATGGAAGAAGAGGATCGAAAGAAGAAGAATGGAAGAAGAAGATCGGAAGAAGAAGAATGGAAGAAGAAGATCGAAAGAAGAAGAATGGAAGAAGAAGATCGGAAGAAGAAGAAAGGAAGAAGAAGATCGGAAGAAGAAGAATGGAAGAAGAAGATTGGTAGAAGAAGAATGGAAGAAAAAGATCGGAAGAAGAAAAATGGAAGAAGAAGATCAGAAGAAGAAGGATTCAAGAAGAAGAATGGAAGAAGAAGAGGAGACGAAGAAGATCAGAAGTAGAAGAGTGGAAGAAGAACATCAGAGGAAGAAGAGTGGATGAAAAATAGAAGAAGAAGAATGGAAGAACAAGATCGGAAGAAGAAGAATGGAAGAAGAAGATCGGAAGAAGAAGAAAGGAAGAAGAAGATCGGAAGAAGAAGAATGGAAGAAAAAGATTGGTAGAAGAAGAATGGAAGAAAAAGATCGGAAGAAGAAGAATGGAAGAAGATCAGAAGAAGAAGGATTCAAGAAGAAGAATGGAAGAAGAAGAGGAGACGAAGAAGATCGGAAGTAGAAGAATGGAAGAAGAACATCGGAGGAAGAAGAGTGGATGAAGAATAGAAGAATAAGAATGGAAGAACAAGATCGGAAGAAGAAGAATGGAAGAAGAAGATTGGTAAAAGAGGAATAGAAGAAGAAGATCGGAAGAAGAAGAATGGAAGAACAAGATCGGAAGAAGAAGCTTTGAAGAAGAAGAATAGAAGAAGAAGATTGAAAGAAGAAGTATGCAAGAAGAAGAGCGGAAGAAGAACAAAGCAAGAAGAAGAACGGAAGAAGAAGAATGGAAGAAGAAGATCGAAAAAAGAAGAAGGGAAGAAGAATAATGGAAGAAGAAGATCGGAAGAAGAAGAATGGAAGAAGAAGAATGGAAGAAGAAGATCGGAAGAAGAAGAATGGAACAAGAAGATCGGAAGAAGAAGAATGGAAGAAGAAGATCAGAAAAAGAAGAATGGAGGAAGAAGATCGGAAAAAGAAGAATGGAAGAGGAAGATCGGAAGAAGAAGAATGGAAGAAGAAGATTGGTAGAAGAAGAATGGAAGAAGAAGATCGGAAGAAGAAGAATGGAAGAAGAAGAATGGAAGAACAAGATCGGAAGAAGAAGATTGGAAGAGGAAGATCGGAAGAAGAAGAATGGAAGAAGAAAATCGAAAACAGAATAATGAAAGAATAAGATCGGAAGAAGAAGAATGGAAGAAGAAGATCGGAAGAAGAAGAGTGGATGAGGAAGATCGGAAGTAGAAGAATGGAAGAACAAGATCGGAGGAAGAGGAATGGAAGAAGAAGATCGGAAGAAGAGGAATCGAAGAAGAAGATCAGAAGAAGAAGAATGGAAGAAGAAGAATGGAAGAAAAAGATCGGAAGAAGAAGAATGGAAGAAAAAGATCGGAAGAAGAAGAATGGAAGAAGAAGATCGAAACAAGAAGAATCGAACAAGAAGATTGGTAGAAGAAGATCGGAAGAAAAAGAATGGAAGAAGAAGTTCGGAAGAAGAAGAATGAAAGAAGAAGATCAAAAAAAGAATAGTGTAAGAAGAAGAAGAATGTAAGAAGAAGATTGGAAGGAGAAGAATGTAAGAAGAAGATCGGAAAAAGGAGAATCGAAGAAGAAGATCGGAAAAAGGAGAATGGAAGAAGAAGAAAGGAAAAGAAGATCGGAACAAGAAGAATGGTAGAAGAAGTTCGGAAGAAGAAGAATGGAAGAAGAAGATCGGAAGAATAAGAATGGAAGAAGAAGTTCGGAAGAAGAAGAATGGAAGAAGAAGAACGGAAGAAAAAGAATGGAAGAAGAAGATCGGAAGAAGAAGATCGGAAGAAGAAGAATGGAAGAAGAAGTTCGGAAGAAGAAGAATGGAAGAAGAAGATGGGAAGAAGAAGAATGGAAGAAGAAGTTTGGAAGAAGAAGAATGGAAGAAGAAGAAAAGAAGAAAAAGAATGGAAGAAGAAGATCGGAAGGAGAATAATGGTAGAAGAAGATCGAAAGTAAAAGAATGGAAGAAGATCGAAAGCAAAAGAATGGAAAAAGAAGAATGGAAGAAGAAGATCGGAAGAAGAAGAATGGAAGAAGAAGAACGGAAGAAGAATAATGCAAGAAGAAGATCGGAAGTAGAAGTATGGAAGAAGAGGATCGAAAGTGATCCGGTCGGTCATTGGTAGTCGATGACATCAGCAGCAGTTGACCACGTGGACCATTCACAGAGTAACACGTGGTAGAGGATAGCAGGCGAAGCAGAGAGGCGATCACTCAGAATGGTAATCGCCTGTCGCCTGTGATGTTGAGTAATCGCCTATCGCCTTGAGGTTAGTAATCGCCTATCGGCTTGAGGATGAGTAATCGCCTATCGCCTTGAGGTGATTTATCGCCTATCGGCTGAGGATGAGTAATCGGTCATCGCTGGTATGGATGAGTAATCGCCCAGATTGCACATGATCGCCATGTGTTAAGGTTAGGAGATCAAGTGGTCAGCAAGTCGCCGAAAGAGCACATCGCCGGGTGTTTGAGAAGACTTTGCAAGCACTTGTTGTATGGTCTAAGTACAGAGGATAAGTGGCATATCTGCCACCATGTGTAGTGCGAGCTGCAATGCCCAGAGTAGCCTGCGTACTAAGCTACTCCCTGTGTGGATAACTTAGTCGCAGGGGCACAGTGGAAGTAACGTTTCAGCTACAGACACTCCAGATGATTACACGTGTACGACCAGACGTTATCCACGTGTCAAGAGGAATAACCGTCAGGAGAGAGAAAAACTCAGGTATATAAGCGAAACTCTTAACGAATTAAGAGGAGGTTTTCACAGATTCTTACACCTTACACACTTGAGAGTTTCAGTTTCACACGGGTCTCACAGAGAGATTCAGATATAGTTTAGGTGTTCCTGTTGCCTGACTTGAGCGTTGGAGCTACAACGGCCGCTAGAGGCACCGTCTGTGTGTTTTGCAGGCAGCGTTTGGAGTTCCGGCGGAGGTTCTTGGAGCATTCCTGCAGAACAGAGGGCTAGACGAAGGAGTGACGAGCCAATCCTCCACGTTCGAGTCAAGCGGCCGGAACATCAGGCGCCCACCGTGGGGCCCGTGTAAATCTGGTTCCCATCCACGTTGCAGTTTCTTGAGGTTTCTTGGAGCTCCTTGATCATTTCGTCGAAGTGAACTTACGTCGAAGTGCAGAGGAGATGAGTAGAAGAACCAGGCAAACCTCACTTGCGTCATCTGCTGAAGAAGGAGCCGTTACCATGGCGCAGGTAGTGGAGATGATGTGCGCGCTGCAAGATAGCGTCGCGGAATCGAGAGTTGAGCGAGAGAGGATGCGTGCAGAGCTGACTGCATCGCAGAGAAGAAACGAAGAGTTGAACCGTATGAATGAAGAGCTGCATAGGGAATTGTAGGCGCAGAGGGAGCGCGCAGCTGAAGAGAGGACGTCGACGCCACCGTCGCCTCCGAGAGCATTCCATATGCCTTTCTCCCCCGAAATCATGAACACGGTGGTGCCTCCCAATCTGGTGGGACTGAAAGCGTCGTTCACGGGGGCGGAAGATCCAGAAGCACACCTGACAGCCTTCCACACTCAGATGATGCTGACTGGAGGTTCAGATGCTGTGTACTGCAAGATGTTCATGAGCACGCTGAGTGGAGTGGCTATGGAGTGGTTCGTGAGCCTGCCAGAGGGCCACGTCACTTCCTTCCATCAGTTCGCGAAGCTGTTCACGGAGCAGTACATCATTAACCGACCTACGCCAGTAGTGTCCTACGACCTGTTTGACGTGCGCCAGTATCAGGGGGAGCCGTTGAGGGACTACCCCAATCGCTTTGGGGCGCAGGTGGTGAGATTGCCCAGCAAGGACGAGGACATGCTGGTGCATGCGTTCAAGAGAGGTGTCCTCCCTGGTCCTTTCAGTGAATCGCTCATCAGGAGCCACCCTGCCACCTTCACCGAGATACGGCGACGTGCGGTGGCACACATAGTAGCAGAGACCGAGGTCTCTAAGAAGAGAGGAAGTGCTGCACCGTCGAAGCCACGTGGAGGTCAGGGAAATCAACAGCAACAGGCGCGGGTGCATGAGGTCAAGGAAGGGGGAAAGGAGCAGAGAAGGTCTCGCCCTTATGCACCAAGGAAGGACCAGACTAGGGGGCGTGCAAGCAACGCACCCCCCAGGTATGATTTCATGATAAGTTTGGTGGAGCTGATCGCCATCCCTGCTGTGGCAGCAAGACTCCATGTGCCAGAGAAAACCGACAGGGTACTTGGAGGGAGGAAGGATGAGTGGTGTGAATTCCATCAAGCTTATGGACATACACTCTGTAAATGCCTGGCGTTGGGGCGTCAGCTTGCTGAGTTGGTGGAGACAGGGTTCCTGACCGATTACCTGCAGAAGACACAAGGTGATCGCGCTTCGGGGTCCCAGGAAGGCGACCAGCAGCATGAACTCCCTGTGTTTGGGGAGGTGAGGTGATGGAAGAGGCTACACTGTGGGGCTCCCAGAGCTGAAGCGGAAGGCATGATTGCCCCACGTGTGGGCATCGCAAGGGCGGTCATCCCCGGTTAAAGGAGACCCCATCCAGAGTGGTTGAGACGTTGGAGAATGGAGCTTGTCGGCTGGCGACTCTGGACGTAACGACTATTCCCAGAACCCAGGACGCTACACGCTTCTTTCTTGCTTTCGTTAAGTTGTAAAGTAGATGCGCTATCGCGCTGTACACACACTTAGTGTATTAAACAGTTGAGCAGATCAGGGGCACTCTTTTTAACGATGCCACCCAATAAAAGATTTTCAGTACATAAAGTGTGCGAGTGTTCCCAGTTTAAAGTTCTCCTTGCCCCAGGTGCAAGACCAGGTGATCGGTGGTGAGTTACCAAGTGGCCACCATGTAACATCCCGCAAAATAAAACCATACATACATGTAAAATGAAAATAAAGGTAAACAAATAATATTGAAGAGTACAAGAATATATATTTATAAGTAATGAAGTTGCTCCTCTTAGGGAGTTTAATACATAACCAGTATATTTTTCTAAAATTTAAACAAAATACAGCCAACTAAAATGAAAACCGGCGATCTCCCTACATAGACCGGCGACCTCCTATCAGGGGACCCAAAACAGCCGATCTGCTACCAGAACAAAAAAAACAGGCGATCACCCGATAGAGGCAGGAACAGGCGATCACCCGATGGAGACGTAAACATGCGATCTCCTTCCGGCGACCACTCTCTAAGGGGCTCTACTCCCTGGAAGATCATCTGCTCCCGTGTTAAATACACGATCATCACAATTTAAGAGAAAATAACCACAGGGCAATACAAAAGAAAAAGGGTAAGCTAGATGGTTTAAAAAGCTTTTAAATCAATAGTAAACATAAAACTTCACACCATTCATGATCCATATCAATTTTCAACCATCAACACACTCATATTCCATAACTCGTCAAGTGTCTATTTCAAATTTCAGTATTCATGGTTCACACGTCAGACTTTCCACTGACTCACAATGCATAGACACATGACACTACTTCCGGATTGACTCGTGCGTTGACTCAGGCTCAGAGATCTGCACCTGTCATACCATACCACTGTGAAATCCACACAGGGTCGCTGTGAATCCACACAGCCATGCGCATATAATCTCAATGTCATCAACTCTCCCGGTATGACAGGGTGAATTCATATAACAGGCCGAGCTCGTTCCCACTTGAACAACTCACCCATACGTATGAACCTCCTTCGACTCTCACCAACTGAATAACTTCCTCTATGTGGTTCCATTATCTCAGCAGAGTCAGGATATCTCCTTCTAGACAAGCCCCTAGTCAATACACCTATACAGATCTTACACGGTATTTCCTTTCCTGAAAATACTATGCCTCGATCCCACATTCACAGCATTCAAGAAATCATACCATGCAGAGGAATATTTCAAATCACAGCAACAATCATTTCAACGTTTCAAACTTTCGAATATCACATATATATTGTATTTAAATCCCAAACAGTTTCAAACAATGTCAAACACAGGGGAGTTCGAAACTCGTATTTAAAACCGGCGACCACGTCGCCCAACCACATAAAACAGAGCATTTCGAAAAGAAACAGAGAACCGGCGACCACGTCGCCCTCACTTCAGAAACAACAAACTATGGCTTGTATTGAAAACGAAGGCTAGCTTCCCTTACCTGGACTTGCGCAAAACACCAGGAGCTCCGAAACCCAACGAAGCTTGAACAACGCCTTGGCTCTGTTTTTGCGTCTGGTTGAAGGACTTGCAGAGAACCTCCCAGGTGCTCTAATGGTGGTCGTCGTTCGTCGTACTCTTGTGTGAAGGTGCCAGAATCGCAGTGCGAAGGAGAGAATGGAGAAGAAGGGAGGTGAACTCACTCTTTCGCTCTTGAACAACTGCGACGTTTCTTTCTTTCTCTCTCAGAAATGGGTTTTTGTATCTTAAGCTGACTTCTCCACAAAAACCGCTGCCACCACCCACTCTGCAGGGAAGTTTGCGTGTACGCTTCACTGAACAGTACGACTAAGCGTGCCTCTGCGCAGGCTAACACTCTGAGGTCACTAGCCTGAACCACTCTTTTTGCCTACGTGTCGCGCATGCAGGACGTTTCATGCTGGGAGCCTGGGTCCCACCTTACTCTGTGTGAAACTCGACGTCGCGCGATAACTTTCCACCGCTGACTCATCCTGGCGAACGACCGATGTCCTCCCCCTCGCCCTGGAAGACGACCGATGTCTCCCTCTAGGGGACGACCGATGCCTAACCCTGGCGACGCCCTCATGCCTCGCGCCCTGGCGAATGCCCGCATGCCTCTCGCGCCCTGGCGATGCCCGCATGCCTCGCGCCCTGGCGATGCCCGCATGCCTCTCGCGCCCGCGCGATGCCCGCATGCCTCGCGCCCGCGCGATGCCTGCATGCCTCGCGCCCTGGCGACCATGCGTAGCAGGCGACCGGCGACCTCATAGCCTTCTAAACTTAGCTTTCCTTCCTTTTTATTTTAAATAGAACATACATAGAATTCATTTAAAATATATCTCTTTTATTCCAATTAAATTTTACAGGTCCTTACATTCTCCCCATCAAGAAAAATTTTCGTCCCCGAAAATTGAATTACAAGGAAAAGAGGTATGGATAAGCCTCCCTCATGGGTTCTTCTAACTCCCAAGTTGAATCCCCCGATCTCTCATCCCACACCACTTTCACCATGTTGATGGTCTTGCCTCTGAGCTGTCTACTTTGCCGATCGTCAATCCTGACTGGTTTTGCTTCAAAGGACAAGTCATCCCTGATCTGCACATCGTCTACATCCAGCACATGACTAGGGTCTGCCATGTATTTCCTCAGTTGTGACACGTGAAAGACATTGTGCAGATTCGCTAAATGGGGAGGCAGGGCAATCTCATAAGCTACTGGGCCAATCCTCCTTAAGATCTGATATGGTCCCACGAACTTAGGGGACAACTTCTTTGGTCTGATCGCCCGTCCTACACCCTTGGTTGGCGTCACTTTCATGAACACGTGGTCTCCAGCAGCAAACTCCAAAGGCTTTCTCCTTTGATCTGCATAGGACTTCTGCCTACTCTGGGAAGCTTTCATTCTGCTTTGTATCTGATGCACCTTCTCGGTCGTCTGCTGAATCAACTCTGGCCCAACCAAGACTGCCTCGCCCTCCTGGTACCAACATAAGGGAGTTCTGCATTTCCTCCCATACAGGGCTTCATATGGTGCCATCCCAATGCTGGCGTGATAGCTATTATTATAGGTAAACTCCACCAGTGGCAACACCTCGTCCCAACTTCCCAATTGATCCAAGACGCACGTCCTCAGCAGATCTTCCAAGGATTGGATCGTTCTCTCTGACTGACCATCTGTTTGGGGATGATATGCAGAGCTCATCCTCAACTTAGTTCCCAAGCACTCTTGTAAGGTCTGCCAAAACCGTGAAGTGAACCTGGGATCTCTATCTGAAACGATGCTGGAAGGCACTCCATGCAACCTCACTATTTCTTGGATGTATAACTGTGCCAGCTTGACCATAGGCATCCTCATATTCACTGGAAGGAAGTGGGCACTCTTCGTCAGCCTATCAATGATAACCCAGATTGCATCATGACCCTTTATCGATCTGGGTAAATGGGTGACAAAATCCATGGCGATGCTGTCCCATTTCCACTCAGGGATATCCAGTTGCTGCAACAGCCCGCCAGGTCTTTGATGCTCTACCTTCGCCTTCTGACACGTTAAGCAGGTTGCAACATACTGGGCGATGTCTCTCTTCATGCCCGACCACCAAAATGACTCCTTCAAGTCATGGTACATCTTGTTCATGCCTGGATGAAGGTTAAGGCGACTCTTATGACCTTCTTCTAGGATCATCTTCTTCAACTCTTCATTTGCAGGGATGCAAATTCTGCCATTAAATCTCAAGATCCCATCATCGCCCATCGCAAAGTCTTTCGCCTGACCTGTCCCTAGTGACTCCACAGTACGCTTTAGACTAGGGTCCTCCAACTGCTTATCCCTTAACATCCCAAGGAAGTCATTAGTTATAGCCAGCTTACTACAACTAATGTGGTTCACGTGAAATTCTATTCCAAGGTTTAAGTCTCTGAACTGCTCGATCAATTTCTGCTCTTCCATCATCATGGTGGCGACTTGCATTGATTTCCTACTCAAAGCATCAGCCACTACATTGACCTTCCCTGGATGATACATGAGTTGGAAATCGTAGTCCTTTAGAAACTCCATCCACCTTCTTTGTCTCATGTTTAGTTCCTTCTGATCGAACAGGTATTTCAGGCTCTTATGGTCACTGAACACCTGGAACCGAGCTCCATATAAATAGTGCCTCCAGATCTTCAAGGCAAATACCACAGCCGCCAACTCCAAATCATGCGTGGGGTAGTTTCTCTCATGAATCTTGAGTTGCCTTGAAGCATATGCAACCACTCTCTTCTCTTGCATCAAAACACATCCCAAGCCCTGATGTGAAGCGTCACAGAAGACATCAAAAGGTCTTCCTACCTCGGGGATCACTAGCACTGGAGCACTAGTCAACCTCTCCTTTAATTCCATGAAGCTCTGCTCACATCGGTCGGTCCAAGCAAAAGGTTGATCCTTGCGGGTCAGCTGTGTTAAGGGAGCCACTACCTTGGAAAAGTCCTCAATAAACCTCCGATAGTAGCCCGCCAACCCCACAAAGCTCCTTATCTCGGTGACTGTCTTTGGACGTTCCCACTGCAGCACTGCCTCTACCTTGGCTGGATCCACCGAGATCCCCTGGGCAGATATCACGTGTCCCAAGAAGTTGACTTCCTTCAGCCAAAACTCACACTTCGAGAACTTGGCATAGAGTTGCTTCTCCCTCAGTATCTCCAATACTGTCTTCAGGTGTTCTTCATGTTCTTCCTCGGTCCTTGAATAGATGAGGATGTCGTCTATGAAGACCACCACAAACTTATCCAAGAAAGGGCGAAAAATCCTATTCATGTAGTCCATGAACAGGGCTGGAGCATTGGTGACTCCAAACGGCATCACTACATACTCATAGTGCCCATACCGAGACCTAAAAGCTGTCTTTTGAACATCTTCAGCTTTTACCAAAATTTGGTGGTACCCCGATCTCAGATCAATCTTGGAGAACACCGAGGCCCCATGTATTTGATCCATCAAATCATCAATCCTAGGCAGGGGGTACTTGTTCTTGATGGTCAACTTGTTCAACTGCCTGTAATCTATACACAGCCGAGACCCTCCATCCTTCTTCTTGACTAGGAGCACTGGAGCTCCCCATGGAGATACACTGGGTCTGATGAATTGCTTCTCCAGCAACTCTTCCACTTGCTTCTTCAACTCCACTAACTCGGCTGGTGCCATCCTGTAAGGTGCCATTGACACTGGTCCAGCTCCAGGTACCAAGTCAATAGAGAATTCCACTTCTCTCTTAGGGGGTAACCCAGGTACTTCTTCTGGGAATACATCCGTGAAATCTTTCACCACGGGTATTCTGCTTACGTCCCCTTTATTCTCCACCTCCGACCGAGCGAGTATCACGAAGCACCTCGCCCCTTCTTCCAACTCTGACTGCCCTTGCTGAGCAGATATTACATCTGATCCTTGGAGGTCTGGAAACGCAATCCTCTGACTATCGCAGTCAATGAGAACGTGATTGGCAGCTAACCAATCCATTCCCAGGATAACATCTAGGTCCTGAAGAGGTAGGCAGATCAAGTTCACCTTGAATCTGCGTCCCTCTACAATCACTGGACATTCGGGGCACACTGTAGAGGTCATCACCTGTCCTGACGCAGGTGTAGAGACCAACAGTTCGAAAGCTAACTCCTTCACTAGAAGGCCCAACTCAGCTACACACAGGCTTGACACAAAGGAGTGTGTCGCTCCAGAATCAAACAAAGCTTTTACACCCCTACCGGCTATAAAACATACACCTTGCATGAGGTTACCTGACTGAGATGCTTCTGCTCCAGACATGGCAAACACTCTCCCTGTTGCCTGAGGTCTGCTGCCTTCGTTTCTCGTCTGCTAAGAGCCACTGGGTTGGGTCGCACCATTCCTACTTGGGCAATCTCTAGCGACGTGCCCCGTCCTTTGGCAGACAAAACACCTTCTCTCAGAAGCCTTCTTGGGGCACGCGTTGGACGCGTGTGGTCCACCACAATGGTAACACTTGGGTTTCCAAGGTTGCTGCTGCTGAAACTGGGATGGCGTTGCTTCCGACCGACGTGGTGGAGGTCTCGTATAAGGCTTGCTTTGTGGGTGCTGCACCTTAGCCTTCCCACTGGAATAACTCCCTGGGTGTGACCTGATCGTCCGAGAATCACCCTTTTCCAGGGTCTCCACCATCTTCGCCTTCTCTACCAAGGCGTGAAATTCCCTGATGCACATCGGGGCTATGGTCCTCTTCAGTCCATGCTTCAGCCCCTCCTCGAATTTCCTACACCTCCAGGCCTCGGAGGTCGCCTGGGTATAGAACCGGGCGAGGTACTCAAAACGAGCAGCATAGGCGTTCACTGACATATCCCCCTGCTCCAACTTTAGGAACTCAGCTTCCCTCGCAAACCTTGCGCTGTCTGGGAAGTATTTCTCCAAGAACCTCACCCTGAAGCTTTCCCAGTCCAACACATCCTCTCGGGCCTCCATCATCTGCTGAGCTCCCATCCACCAGAACTCAGCTTCTCCAGACAGCAAAAAGGTGGCGAACACCAACTTCTTCTCTTCAGGGCAGGAAGTCGCCCTAAAGATCTTCTCCAGCTCTCTGACCCACTGATCTTCCTGATCAGGGGTAGCATTCCCACTGAACTTGGGTGGGTTGTGCCTCATGAACTCGGTCAGTCCCATCTGTTCTTGAGGCTGACCGACGTGGGAGTTTGTTTCAGCCGACCGAGCAGTCTCCCAGTGGTGCATTGTAGCTTGATGGTTCTGAGCCATCGCTGCATTCTGCTGCTGGATGGCAGTTGCCATCATCTCGATGGCCTTGGCAATCTGGCTCATTTCTGAAGAAGGTTGGGGAGGGGTAGGAGGTCTACGTGCCATCTTCTTCGTTTTGGATTCTGAATCTATTGGCTTCTATATTCCCTACAACTACAAGAATGAGATCGATCAGAAATCAATTCATTCAGAAGGTAACATCTTGACCTTACAAAGGTCAGCATCTCAAAATCATTAAGAATTTGAGCTCAACAACAGAATCATAGTGCCTATAAACTTAAGCAGAACACAAGAACAGCTACTGGTATACAATTCATCAATCCAACCAACTTCTTTCAATCACTTATAAAGACACTCAGGAGAATGAAATAGCTCACACCAGAATTCAATATGTGCTAAACATTAAACCTTTAGAATTAAGATTGAGAATCATCTCGATCCAGTTATGAGTGTGCACCCTCACTACTTTATCAAGACCTTCTCATTCTCAATACCAAGATTTTCAGTTAGAGCATATATTCACCAAAGCACACACAAAATTTCAATACAAAAACGTTTGAAAACCTTTCACTATAGTTGTTATTTTAAAATCAAATAAACTTTATGAGCAGAAGAAACACAATGGATCCACAGCCCTCAGGTCATCCTAAGGACGAACTGCTCTGATACCATTAATGTAACATCCCGCAAAATAAAACCATACATACATGTAAAATGAAAATAAAGGTAAACAAATAATATTGAAGAGTACAAGAATATATATTTATAAGTAATGAAGTTGCTCCTCTTAGGGAGTTTAATACATAACCAGTATATTTTTCTAAAATTTAAACAAAATACAGCCAACTAAAATGAAAACCGGCGATCTCCCTACATAGACCGGCGACCTCCTATCAGGGGACCCAAAACAGCCGATCTGCTACCAGAACAAAAAAAACAGGCGATCACCCGATAGAGGCAGGAACAGGCGATCACCCGATGGAGACGTAAACATGCGATCTCCTTCCGGCGACCACTCTCTAAGGGGCTCTACTCCCTGGAAGATCATCTGCTCCCGTGTTAAATACACGATCATCACAGTTTAAGAGAAAATAACCACAGGGCAATACAAAAGAAAAAGGGTAAGCTAGATGGTTTAAAAAGCTTTTAAATCAATAGTAAACATAAAACTTCACACCATTCATGATCCATATCAATTTTCAACCATCAACACACTCATATTCCATAACTCGTCAAGTGTCTATTTCAAATTTCAGTATTCATGGTTCACACGTCAGACTTTCCACTGACTCACAATGCATAGACACATGACACTACTTCCGGATTGACTCGTGCGTTGACTCAGGCTCAGAGATCTGCACCTGTCATACCATACCACTGTGAAATCCACACAGGGTCGCTGTGAATCCACACAGCCATGCGCATATAATCTCAATGTCATCAACTCTCCCGGTATGACAGGGTGAATTCATATAACAGGCCGAGCTCGTTCCCACTTGAACAACTCACCCATACGTATGAACCTCCTTCGACTCTCACCAACTGAATAACTTCCTCTATGTGGTTCCATTATCTCAGCAGAGTCAGGATATCTCTTTCTAGACAAGCCCCTAGTCAATACACCTATACAGATCTTACACGGTATTTCCTTTCCTGAAAATACTATGCCTCGATCCCACATTCACAGCATTCAAGAAATCATACCATGCAGAGGAATATTTCAAATCACAGCAACAATCATTTCAACGTTTCAAACTTTCGAATATCACATATATATTGTATTTAAATCCCAAATAGTTTCAAACAATGTCAAACACAGGGGAGTTCGAAACTCGTATTTAAAACCGGCGACCACGTCGCCCAACCACATAAAACAGAGCATTTCGAAAAGAAACAGAGAACCGGCGACCACGTCGCCCTCACTTCAGAAACAGTAAACTATGGCTTGTATTGAAAACGAAGGCTAGCTTCCCTTACCTGGACTTGCGCAAAACACCAGGAGCTCCGAAACCCAACGAAGCTTGAACAACGCCTTGGCTCTGTTTTTGCGTCTGGTTGAAGGACTTGCAGAGAACCTCCCAGGTGCTCTAATGGTGGTCGTCGTTCGTCGTACTCTTGTGTGAAGGTGCCAGAATCGTAGTGCGAAGGAGAGAATGGAGAAGAAGGGAGGTGAACTCACTCTTTCGCTCTTGAACAACTGCGACGTTTCTTTCTTTCTCTCTCAGAAATGGGTTTTTGTATCTTAAGCTGACTTCTCCACAAAAACCGCTGCCACCACCCACTCTGCAGGGAAGTTTGCGTGTACGCTTCACTGAACAGTACGACTAAGCGTGCCTCTGCGCAGGCTAACACTCTGAGGTCACTAGCCTGAACCACTCTTTTTACCTACGTGTCGCGCATGCAGGACGTTTCATGCTGGGAGCCTGGGTCCCACCTTACTCTGTGTGAAACTCGACGTCGCGCGATAACTTTCCACCGCTGACTCATCCTGGCGAACGACCGATGTCCTCCCCCTCGCCCTGGAAGACGACCGATGTCTCCCTCTAGGGGACGACCGATGCCTAACCCTGGCGACGCCCTCATGCCTCGCGCCCTGGCGAATGCCCGCATGCCTCTCGCGCCCTGGCGATGCCCGCATGCCTCGCGCCCTGGCGATGCCCGCATGCCTCTCGCGCCCGCGCGATGCCCGCATGCCTCGCGCCCGCGCGATGCCTGCATGCCTCGCGCCCTGGCGACCATGCGTAGCAGGCGACCGGCGACCTCATAGCCTTCTAAACTTAGCTTTCCTTCCTTTTTATTTTAAATAGAACATACATAGAATTCATTTAAAATATATCTCTTTTATTCCAATTAAATTTTACAGGTCCTTACACACCACCCGCAGATCAGCCCCCAGATAAGCGCTAGGATGTAGAGCGCGATCAGCCATCAGTGCATGCAGACCGCGATCAGCTGTCGGTGTATGTAGAGAGTGAGTACTCGGTCGGTGCACGGTCATCGGTGTCTTGCTAACACGTGTTAAGCTGGGACCCAAGTTCCCAGTGAGAGCGTTAAGCATGCACCTCGTATGATTCCAGAAGAAGAGGTCCTCGCCGGTCGGGACGTCGGTGAACGCGCGATGAGGCAATGCAGGTAGGGCGCGCCCAGTGTGTGCGCTTAGACAGCCACGCCTGGCGCCCCCCTGGGAGCGTGCATCCACGAGAAAGTCCTCTTCCTTTGCTTTTTACAGCAAGGTTGAGGCAACCGAGAAAGTCCTCACCTCTGCTTTATACAGCAAGGTTGAGGCGAGAGAAAGTCCTCTTCCTTTGCTTTTTACAGCAAGGTTGAGGCAACAGAGAAAGTCCTCACCTCCGCTTTCTACAGCAAGGTTGAGGCGAGAGAAAGTCCTCTTCCTTTGCTTTTTATAGCAAGGTTGAGGCAACAGAGAAAGCCCTCTTCCTCTGCTTTATACAGCAAGGTTGAGGCAAGAGGAAGTCCTCCTTGCCCTTGAGCAAGTGCAGGCGAGAACAAGGAAGTCCTCCTTGCCTTTGAGCAAGTGTAGGCAACAGAGGAAGACCTCCTTGCCCTTGAGCAAGTGCAGGCGAGAACAGAGGAAGTCCTCCTTGCCTTTGAGCAAGTGCAGGCACCAGAGGAAGTCCTCCTTGCCTTTGAGCAATTGCAGGCAACAGAGGAAGACCTCCTTGCCTTTGAGCAAGTGCAGGCACCAGAGGAAGTCCTCCTTGCCTTTGAGCAAGTGCAGGCACAAGAGGAAGTCCTCCTTGCCTTTGAGCAAGCGCAGGCACCAGAGGAAGTCCTCCTTGCCCTTGAGCAAGTGCAGGCGAGAACAGAGGAAGTCCTCCTTGCCCTTGAGCAAGTGCAGGCGAGAACAGAGGAAGTCCTCCTTGCCTTTGAGCAAGTGTAGGCAACAGAGGAAGACCTCCTTGCCCTTGAGCAAGTGCAGGCGAGAACAGAGGAAGTCCTCCTTGCCTTTGAGCAAGTGCAGGCACCAGAGGAAGTCCTCCTTGCCTTTGAGCAAGTGCAGGCAACAGAGGAAGACCTCCTTGCCTTTGAGCAAGTGCAGGCACCAGAGGAAGTCCTCCTTGCCTTTGAGCAAGTGCAGGCACAAGAGGAAGTCCTCCTTGCCTTTGAGCAAGCGCAGGCACCAGAGGAAGTCCTCCTTGCCCTTGAGCAAGTGCAGGCGAGAACAGAGGAAGTCCTCCTTGCCCTTGAGCAAGTGCAGGCGAGAACAGAGGAAGTCCTCCTTGCCCTTGAGCAAGTGCAGGCGAGAACAGAGGAAGTCCTCCTTGCCTTTGAGCAAGTGTAGGCAACAGAGGAAGACCTCCTTGCCTTTGAGCAAGTGCAGGCGAGAAAGAAGAAAGTCCTCCCTCGACTTTGTACAGCGAGGTGCAGGCGAGTGAAAGTCCTCACCTCGACTTTGTACAGCGAGGCTGAGGCAAGAGAGAAAGTCCTCTCCCTTTGCTTCTTACAGCAAGGTTGAGGCGAGAGAACCAAGTCCTCACCTCGACTTTGAACAGCGAGGCCGAGGCATGAGGAAAAGTCCTCTTCCCTTTGCTTTTTACAGCAAGGTTGAGGCAAGAGAACCAAGTCCCTTCCCTCTGCTTTTTACAGCGACGCTGAGGTGAGAGAAGCAAGACCTCACCCACGACTTCTTACAGCAAGGTTGGGACAAGACGGGTCATCGAGAAGCACTTTTCTTCCCCAAAACACAGGCGTCATAGTTGGTGTTCAGACCCTCTATGCACTCAGCGCTGGTGTGGCAGAGAAGTGCAGCGAAGCCAGAAGCGCGATGACTGATCGGTGGTGCACTAACATGCTAGTCGGTGGTTGGTGGTAGAAGCAAGTTCTGCTGCGTGAAGCCGAAGCGTTTAGGCCCGTTAAGTCAGTCATCCAGCACAAAGTTATGTTGAAGGCAATGCTAAGGCAATAGTTAGCCGCGATCAAGTCAGAGGCCAAGTTTGAGGGGTTGCAGTTAGATCGCGCTAAAGCCTAAGCTAGTTAACAGTTAGTCACATGCAGAGAGTTAAATAGATGAAGCGCAGCGAACTCCAGCGCGTTAGAGAAGAAGAAAACAGAGAAGGTGAATCTCTAGATGATCCAGAGAGATGCTTTGAATGTTTGAAGGCGAAGAAGAAGGAATGAAACAGTGTTAAGTATCAGAGTGTGCGCTCTTGTAGACCATTAGAAGACGATTTCTTAGTCTCTTCGCTGAGAACAAGTTCATAGCTCGAGACTGGGGGGCTTGTGATCCGGTCGGTCATCGGTAGTCGATGACATCAGCAGCAATTGACCACGTGGACCATTCACAGAGTAACACGTGGTAGAGGATAGCAGGCGAAGCAGAGAGGCGATCACTCAGAATGGTAATCGCCTGTCGCCTGTGATGTTGAGTAATCGCCTATCGCCTTGAGGTGAGTAATCGCCTATCGGCTTGAGGATGAGTAATCGCCTATCGCCTTGAGGTGAGTAATCGCCTATCGGCTGAGGATGAGTAATCGGTCATCGCCGGTATGGATGAGTAATCGCCCAGATTGCACATGATCGCCATGTGTTAAGGTTAGGAGATCAGGTGGTCAGTAAGTCGCCGAAAGAGCACATCGCCGGGTGTTTGAGAAGACTTGGCAAGCACTTGTTGTATGGTCTAAGTACAGAGGATAAGTGGCATATCTGCCACCATGTGTAGTGCGAGCTGCAATGCCCAGAGTAGCCTGCGTACTAAGCTACTCCCTGTGTGGATAACTTAGTCGCAGGGGCACAGTGGAAGTAACGTTTCAGCTGCAGACACTCCAGATGATGACACGTGTACGACTAGACGTTATCCACGTGTTAAGAGGAATAACCGTCAGGAGAGAGAAAAACTCAGGTATATAAGCGAAACTCTTAACGAATTAAGAGGAGGTTTTCATAGATTCTTACACCTTACACACTTGAGAGTTTCAGTTTCACACGGGTCTCATAGAGAGATTCAGATATAGTTTTGGTGTTCCTGTTGCCTGACTTGAGCGTCGGAGCTACAACGGCCGCTAGAGGCGCCGTCTGTGTGTTTTGCAGGCAGCGTTTAGAGTTCTGGCGGAGGTTCTTGGAGCGTTCCTGCAGAACAGAGGGCTAGACGAAGGAGTGACGAGCCAATCCTCCACGTTCGAGTCAAGCGGCCGGAACAGAAAGAAGAAGAATGGAAGAAGAAGATCAGAAGAAGAAGAATTGAAGAACAAGAATGGAAAAATAAGAATTGAAGAAGAAGAATGGAAGAAGAAGATCGGAAGAAGAAGAATGGAAGAAGAAGATCGGAAGAACAAGAATGCAAGAAGAATATCGGAAGCAGAAGAATGGAAGAAGAAGATCGTAAGAAGAAGAATCGAAAAAGAAGATCGGTAGAAGAGGAATGGAAGAACAAGATCGGAAGAAAAAGAATGGAAGAAGAAGATCGGAAGGAGAAGAATGGAAGAAGAAGATCGGAAGCAGAAGAATGGAAGAAGAAGATCGGAAGAAGAAGAATGGAAGAAGAAGATTGGGAGAAGAAGACTGGAAGAAGAGGATCGGAAGAAGAAGAATCGAAGAAGAAGATGGGAAGAAGAAGAATGGAAGAAGAAGATCGGAAGAAGAAGAATGGAAGAAAAAGATCGAAAGAAAAAGAATGGAAGAAGAAGATCGGAAGGAGATGAATAGAAGAAGAAGTTCAGAAGAAGAAGAATGGTAGAAGAAGATCGAAAGGAGAAGAATGGAAGAAGAAGATTGGAAAAAGAAGAACGGAAGAAGAAGATCGGAAGAAGAACAATCACAGAAGAAGATCGGTAGAAGAGGAATGGAAGAACAAGATCGGAAGAAAAAGAATGGAAGAAGAAGATTGGAAGGAGAAGAGTGGAAGACGAAGATCGGAAGAAGAAGAATGGAAGAAGAAGATCGGAAGAAGAAGAATGGAAGAAGAAGATCGAAAGTAGAAGAATGGAAGAAGAAGAACGGAAGAAGAAGATCGGAAGAAGAAGAATGGAAGAAGAGGATCGAAAGAAGAAGAATGGAAGAAGACGATCGGAAGAAGAAGAATGGAAGAAGAGGATCGGAAGAAGAAGAATGGAAGAAGAAGATCGGAAGAAGAATGGAAGAAGAGGATCGAAAGAAGAAGAATGGAAGAAGAAGATCGGAAGAAGAAGAATGGAAGAAGAAGATCGAAAGAAGAAGAATGGAAGAAGAAGATCGAAAGAAGAAGAATTGAAAAGGAGGAGTGGAAGAAGAAGATCGGAAGAAGAAGAATGGAAGAAGAAGATCTGAAGAAGAATATCGGAAGAAGAAGAATGGAATAAGAAGAGCGGAAGAACAAGAATGGAAGAAGAAGATCGGAAGAAGATGAATGGAAGAAGAAGATCGGAAGAAGATGAATGGAAGAAGAAGATCAGAAGAGGAAGAAATAAAGAACAAGAATGGAAGAAGAAGATCGACTCGAACGTGGAGGACTGCCTCGTCACTCCTTCGTCTCGCCCTCTGTTCTGCAGGAACGCTCCAAGAACCACCGCCGGAACTCCAAACGCTGCCTGCAAAACACACAGACGGCGCCTCTAGCGGCCGTTGTAGCTCCGACGCTCAAGTCAGGCAACAGGAACACTAAAACTATATCTGAATCTCTCCGTGAGACCCGTGTGTGACTGAAACTCTCAGATGTGTTAGCTATGAGAATCTGTAAAAACCTCCCTCTAATTTCGTTAAGAGTTTGTATATATACCTGAGTCTTTCTTTCTCCTGACGGTTATTCCTCCTCACACGTGGATAACATCTGGTCGTACACGTGTCATCATCTGGAGTGTCTGCAGCTGAAACGTTACTTCCACTGTGCCCCTACGACTAAGTTATCCACACAGGGTGTAGCTTAGTACACAGGCTACTCTGGGCGCAACCTTAACATGGCGAGCTGGTTAACCCTGGGCATTGCAGCTCACACTACACATGGTGGCAGATATGCCACTTATCCTCTGTACTTTGACCATACAACAAGTGCTTGCCAAGTCTTCTCAAACACCTGGCGATGTGCTCTTTCGGCGACTTGGTGACCACCTGATCTCCCAACCTTAACACACGGCGATCATGTGCAATCTGGGCGATTACTGATCCTTACCGGCGATGACCGACTACTCACCTCAAGGCGATAGGCGATTACTCACCTCAAGGCGATAGGCGATTACTCATCATCACAGGCGACAGGCGATTACCATTCTGAGTGATCGCCTCCCTGATTCGCCTGCTATCCTCTACCACGTGTTACCCTGTGAATGGCGCACGTGGTCAACTGCTGCTGATGTCATCGACTACCGATGACCGACCGGAACACAAGCCCCCCAGTCTCGAGCTGTGAACTTGTTCTCACCGAAGAGACTAAGAAACCGTCTTCTGGTGGTCTACAGGAGCGCACACTCTGGTACTAACACTGTTTCATCCCTTCTTCTTCGCCTTCAAACATTCAAAGCATCTCTCTGGATCATCTAGAGATTCACCTTCTCTGTTTTCTTCTTCTCAAACGCGCTGGAGTTCGCTGCGTTTCTTCTCTTTAACTCTCTGCATGTGACTAACTGTTAACTAGCTTAGGCTTTAGCGCGATCTAACTGCAACCCCTCAAACTTGGCCTCTGACTTTATCGCGGCTAACTGTTGCCTTAGCATTGCCTTCAACATAACTTTGCGCTGGATGACTGACTTAACGGGCCTAAACGATTCGGCTTCACGCAGCAGAACTTGCTTCTACCACCGACCACCGACTAGCGTGTTAGCGCACCACCGATCAGTCATCGCGCTTCTGGCTTCGCTGCACTTCTCTGCCACACCAGCGCTGAGTGCGTAGAGGGTCTGAACACCAATTATGACGCCTGTGTTTTAGGGAAGAAAAGTACTTCTCGATGACCCCTCTTGTCCCAACCTTGCTGTAAGAAGTCGTGGGTGAGGTCTTGCTTCTCTCACCTCAGCGTCGCTGTAAAAAGCAGAGGGAAGGGACTTGGCTCTCTCGCCTCAACCTTGCTGTAAAAAGCAAAGGGAAGAGGACTTTTCCTCATGCCTCAGCCTCGCTGTACAAAGTCGAGGTGAGGACTTGGTTCTCTCGCCTCAACCTTGCTGTAAGAAGCAAAGGGAGAGGACTTTCTCTCTTGCCTCAGCCTCGCTGTACAAAGTCGAGGTGAGGACTTTCACTCGCCTGCACCTCGCTGTACAAAGTCGAGGGAGGACTTTCTTCTTTCTCGCCTGCACTTGCTCAAAGGCAAGGAGGTCTTCCTCTGTTGCCTACACTTGCTCAAAGGCAAGGAGGACTTCCTCTGTTCTCGCCTGCACTTGCTCAAGGGCAAGGAGGACTTCCTCTGTTCTCGCCTGCACTTGCTCAAGGGCAAGGAGGACTTCCTCTGTTCTCGCCTGCACTTGCTCAAGGGCAAGGAGGACTTCCTCTGGTACCTGCACTTGCTCAAGGGCAAGGAGGACTTCCTCTGGTGCCTGCACTTGCTCAAAGGCAAGGAGGTCTTCCTCTGGTGCCTGCACTTGCTCAAAGGCAAGGAGGACTTCCTCTGTTCTCGCCTGCACTTGCTCAAAGGTAAGGAGGACTTCCTCTGGTGCCTGCACTTGCTCAAAGGCAAGGAGGTCTTCCTCTGGTGCCTACAATTGCTCAAAGGCAAGGAGGACTTCCTCTCTTGAACGCATGCACCAGCATGTCCTCGTCCTTGCTGGGCAATCTCACCACCTGCGCCCCAAAGCGATTGAGGTAGTCCCTCAACGGCTCCCCCTGATACTGGCGCACGTCAAACAGGTTGTAGGACACTACTGGCGCAGGTCGGTTAATAATGTACTGCTCCGTGAACAGCTTCGCGAACTGATGGAAGGAAGTGACGTGGCCCTCTGGCAGGCTCACGAACCACTCCATGGCCACTCCGCTTAGCGTGCTCATGAACATCTTGCAGTACACAGCATCTGAACCTCCAGTCAGCATCATCTGAGTGTGGAAGGCTGTCAGGTGTGCTTCTGGATCTTCCGCCCCCGTGAACGACGCTTTCAGTCCCACCAGATTGGGAGGCACCACCGTGTTCATGATTTCGGGGGAGAAAGGCATAGGGAATGCTCGCAGAGGCGACGGTGGCGTCGACGTCCTCTCTTCAGCTGCGCGCTCCTTCTGCGCCTGCAATTCCCTACGCAGCTCTTCGTTCATACGGTTCAACTCTTCGTTTCTTCTCTGCGATGCAGCCAGCTCTGCACGCATCCTCTCTTGCTCAACTCTCGATTCCGCGACGCTATCTTGCAGCGCGCATCATCTCCACTACTTGCACCATGGTAACAGCTCCTTCTTCAGCAGATGACGCAGGTGAGGTTTGCCTGGTTCTTCTACTCATCTCCTCTGCACTTCGACGTAACTTCAAGAAACCTCGACGAAATGATCAAGAAGCTCCAAGAAACTTCAAGAAACCTCAAGAAACTTTAAGAACTGCGACGTGGATGGGAACCAGATTTACAAGGGCCCCACGGTGGGTGCCTAATGATCCTGCCGCTCGACTCAAACGTGGAGGACTGCCTCGTCACTCCTTCGTCTCGCCCTCTGTTCTGCAGGAACGCTCCAAGAACCACCGCCGGAACTCCAAACGCTGCCTGCAAAACACATAGACGGCGCCTCTAGCGGCCGTTGTAGCTCCGACGCTCAAGTCAGGCAACAGGAACACTAAAACTATATCTGAATCTCTCTGTGAGACCCGTGTGTGACTGAAACTCTCAGATGTGTGAGCTATGAGAATCTGTAAAAACCTCCCTCTAATTTCGTTAAGAGTTTGTATATATACCTGAGTCTTTCTCTCTCCTGACGGTTATTCCTCCTAACACGTGGATAACATCTGGTCGTACACGTGTCATCATCTGGAGTGTCTGCAGCTGAAACGTTACTTCCACTGTGCCCCTGCGACTAAGTTATCCACACAGGGAGTAGCTTAGTACACAGGCTACTCTGGGCGCAACCTTAACATGGCGAGCTGGTTAACCCTGGGCATTGCAGCTCACACTACACATGGTGGCAGATATGCCACTTATCCTCTGTACTTTGACCATACAACAAGTGCTTGCCAAGTCTTCTCAAACACCCGGCGATGTGCTCTTTCGGCGACTTGGTGACCACCTGATCTCCCAACCTTAACACACGGCGATCATGTGCAATCTGGGCGATTACTGATCCTTACCGGCGATGACCGACTACTCACCTCAAGGCGATAGGCGATTACTCACCTCAAGGCGATAGGCGATTACTCACCTCAAGGCGATAGGCGATTACTCATCATCACAGGCGACAGGTGATTACCATTCTGAGTGATCGCCTCCCTGATTCGCCTGCTATCCTCTACCACGTGTTACCCTGTGAATGGCCCACGTGGTCAACTGCTGCTGATGTCATCGACTACCGATGACCGACCGGAACATTGCCTCATCGCGCGTTCACCGACGTCCCGACCGGCGAGGAGGAGCTCTTCTTCTGGAATCATACGAGGTGCATGCTTAACGCTCTAGCTGGGAACTTAGGTCCCAGCTTAACACGTGTTAGCAAGACACCGATGACCGTGCACCGACAGCTGATCGCGGTCTGCATGCACTGATGGCTGATCGCGCTCTACATCCCAGCGCTTATCTGGGGGCTGATCTGCGGGTGGTGGCCACTTGGTAACTCACCACCGATCACCTGTTCTTGCACCTGGGGCAAGGGGAACTTTAAACTGGGAACACTCGCACACTTTATGTACTGAAAATCTTTTATTGGGTGGCATCGTTAAAAAGAGTGCCCCTGATGTGCTCAACTGTTTAATACACTAAGTGTGTGTACAGCACGATAGCGCATCTACTTTACAACTTAACGAAAGCAAGAAAGAAGCGTGTAGCGTCCTGGGTTCTGGGAATAGTCGTTACGTCCAGAGTCGCCAGCTAACAAGCTCCGTTCTCCAACATCTCAACCACTCTGGATGGGGTCTCCTTTAACCGGCGATGACCACCCTGGCGATGCTCACACGTGGGGCGATCATGCCTTCCGCTTCAGCTCTGGGAGCCCCCCCAGTGTAGCCTCTTCCATCACCTCACCTCCCCAAACACAGGGAGTTCATGCTGCTGGTCGCCTTCCTGGGACCCCGAAGCACGATCACCTTGTGCCTTTTGCAGGTAATCGATCAGGAATCCTGTCTCCACCAACTCAGCAAGCTGACGCCCCAACGCCAGGCAGTTACGGAGTGTATGTCCATAAGCTTGATGGAATTCACACCACTCATCCTTCCTCCCTCCAAGTACCCTATCGGTTTTCTCTGGCACATGGAGTCTTGCTGCCACAGTAGGGATGGCGATCAGCTCCGCCAAACTTATCATGAAATCATACCTGGGGGGTGCGTTGCTTGCACGCCCCCTGTTCTGGTCCTTCCTTGGTGCATAAGGGCGAGACCTTCTCTGCTCCTTCCTCCCTTCCTTGACCTCATGCACCCGCGCCTGTTGCTATTGATTCCCCTGACCTCCACGTGGCTTCGGCGGTGCAGCACTTCCTCTCTTCTCAGAGACCTCGGTCTCTGCTACTATGTGTGCCACCGCATGTCGCCGTATCTCGGTGAAGGTGGCAGGGTGGCTCCTGATGAGCGATTCACTGAAAGGACCAGGGAGGACACCTCTCTTGAACGCATGCACCAGCATGTCCTCGTCCTTGCTGGGCAATCTCACCACCTGCGCCCCAAAGCGATTGAGGTAGTCCCTCAACGGCTCCCCCTGATACTGGCGCACGTCAAACAGGTCGTAGGACACTACTGGCGCAGGTCGATTAATGATGTACTGCTCCGTGAACAGCTTCGCAAACTGATGGAAGGAAGTGATGTGGCCCTCTGGCAGGCTCACGAACCACTCCATAGCCACTCCGCTCAGCGTGCTCATGAACATCTTGCAGTACACAGCATCTGAACCTTCAGTCAGCATCATCTGAGTGTGGAAGGCTGTCAGGTGTGCTTCTGGATCTTCCGCCCCCGTGAACGACGCTTTCAGTCCCACCAGATTGGGAGGCACCACCGTGTTCATGATTTCGGGGGAGAAAGGCATAGGGAATGCTCGCGGAGGCGACGGTGGCGTCGACGTCCTCTCTTCAGTTGCGCGCTCCTTCTGCGTCTACAATTCCCTACGCAGCTCTTCATTCATATGGTTCAACTCTTCGTTTCTTCTTTGCGATGCAGTCAGCTCTGCACGCATCCTCTCTCGCTCAACTCTCGATTCCGCGACGCTATCTTGCAGCGCGCGCATCATCTCCACTACCTGCGCCATGGTAACAGCTCCTTCTTCAGTAGATGACGCAGGTGAGGTTTGCCTGGTTCTTCTACTCATCTCCTCTGCACTTTGACGTAACTTCAAGAAACCTCGATGAAATGATTAAGAAGCTCCAAGAAACTTCAAGAAACCTCAAGAAACTTCAAGAACTGCGACGTGGATGGGAACCAGATTTAGACGGGCCCCACGGTGGGCGCCAAATGATCCTGCCGCTTGACTCGAACGTGGAGGACTGCCTCGTCACTCCTTCGTCTAGCCCTCTGTTCTGCAGGAACGCTCCAAGAACCACCGCCGGAACTCCAAACGCTGCCTGCAAAACACACAGACGGCGCCTCTAGCGGCCATTGTAGCTCCGACGCTCAAGTCAGGCAACAGGAACACCAAAACTATATCTGAATCTCTCTGTGAGACCCGTGTGAATCTGAAACTCTAAAATGTGTGAGCTCTGAGAATCTGAAAAAACCTCCCTAATTCGTTAAGAGTTTCACTTATATACCTGAGTTTTCTCTCTCCTGACGGTTATTCCGCTTGACACGTGGATAACGTCTGGTCGTACACGTGTCATCATCTGGAGTGTCTGCAGCTGAAACGTTACTTCCACTGTGCCCGTGCGACTAAGTTATCCACACAGGGAGTAGCTTAGTATACAGGTTACTCTGGGCGACCCCTTAACATGGCGAGCTGGTTAACCCTGGGCATTGCAGCTCACACTACACATGGTGGCAGATATGCCACTTATCCTCTGTACTTAGACCATACAACAAGTGCATGCCAAGTCTTCTCAAACACACGGCGACTTGCTGACCACCTGATCTCCCAACCTTAACACACGGCGATCATGTGCAATCTGGGCGATTACTGATCCTTACCGGCGATGACCGACTACTCATCCTCAAGGCGATAGGCGATTACTCACCTCAAGGCGATAGGCGATTACTCATCATCATAGGCGACAGGCGATTACCATTCTGAGTGATCGCCTCCCTGATTCACCTGCTATCCTCTACCACGTCTTACCCTGTGAATGGTCCACGTGGTCAACTGCTGCTGATGTCATCGACTACCGATGACCGACCGGAACAAGAAGAATGGAAGAAGAAGATCGGAGGAAGAAGAATGGAAGAAGAAGATCGAAAGAAGAAGAATGGGAGAAGAAGATCGGACGAAGATGAATGAAAAAGAAGATCGAAGGAAGAGAAGAAATGAAGAAGAAGAATGGAAGAAGAAGATCACGAGAAGAAGAATGGAAGAAGATCGGTAGGAGAAGAAAGGAAGAAGAAGATCGGAAGAAGAAGAATGGAAGAAGAAGATCAGAAGATGAAGAATGGAAGAAGATGATCGAAAGAAGAAGAATGGAAGTAGATGATCGGAAGACGATGAATGGAAGAAGAAGATCGGGAGAAGAAGAATGGAAGAAGAAGATAGGAACAAGAAGAATGTAAGAAGAAGATCGGATCAAGAAAAGGGAAGAAGAAGATCGGAAGAATAAGAATGGAAGAAGATGATCGGAAGAAGAGGAATGGAAGAAGATGATCGGAAGAAGAAGAATGGAAGAAGATGATCGGAAGAAGAAGATTGGAAGAAGAAGTGAAGAAGAAGAACGGAAGAAGAAGATTGGAAGAAGAAGAATGGAAAAAGAAGATCGGAAGAAGAAGAATGGAAGAAAAAGATGGGAAGAAGAGGAATGGAAGAAGAAGATCGGAAGAAGAAGAATGGAAGAAGAAGATCGGAAGAAGAAGAA
>JAAFYQ010000293.1:0-22469 GCA_013389735.1 Phaseolus lunatus
AAGAATGGAGGAAAAAGAATGGAAGACGAAGAATGGAAGAACAAGATCGGAAGAGGAAGAATTGATGGAGGAGGGCCAAGCACATCTAGCCAAGGAAGCCAAGGCCCAAACCAAGAAGACCGTCTAGACCAAGAGGAGCGTCTAGCTCCAAGAAGTGAGCGTCTAGAACGTGAAGGAGGGAGGCTATCCATGGAGCTAGACCGTCTAGGACCTCTCACAAGATCCATGGCTAAACATATCCAAGCACACATAGAAGAAGCCACGGATGGAAGAGAGAGATCCTTGTACATGTTTCATAAAGGCCCAAAGGGGGAGGGGGTGCTTAGTAGATAGGATAGTGTAGAAAGCACTTTGGATGGAAACATTCTAGAAGCTAGGTTGGTATGGCCGGTCATGGCACCTTAGATTTTAGAATTAATTTTGGTTTTCTTTTTATTAAAATGTAGCTTGCACCTCAAGTCCCAAATAGCCTATAAATAGGAAGGCTATCTCTTTGTATTTGACAAGTTTATTTGAGTAATGTTATGCTGCCATTTTTGTGCACAAGCTTTACTCCTCCTAGAAATCTAGGCTATAAACTTCAATCCTTTCACCTTCTCCCTTGAGCTGGCCGAACCACTCAACCCATACTCACCATGCACCTTCAAGACCAACACAACTCCTAGGAGGGTCTTGTTTCACTCACCCATTGCTTCCGCTCCATCTATTTCTACTTTGATTCAAGAAGAACACATGAAAATGCCATCATTTGGTATCATGAGCTTTTGGTTCTTCAAGATGAGTAGCTTGCCTTTTTAAATTTTCAGTTCTTCTTTATTTTCATCTTGTCATTTCAATTCCATAATTGTCTTGCTGTTTTTTACATTTTAAATTGTTCTTGGTGTGCTTATGGAAGATCCAACCGAAGCACATGTGTTCAATTGATCTTGAACATTTTCTTGTGCAATTGTGATAGGATTCCTTACACATTGAGTGGCTGTTTTCTTTTAGGAATTTGAGTCTTTATTGATTTCTTATAATTGCTTCATTTTATGCTTTGAGTCTTTATTTTCTGAATCTATAAATGTTGTGTCAAGTCATGTGAATCCATAATTGTCATCAATTCTTAGTAGTCCTATTTTTTTGGCTTGATTGTTTCTTGTTTTTGGGTCTCTTTAAGTTGCCTTAATCTGCTGTTATTTTTGATCCTTTGCTGCCTTTTTAATTTTAGTTTGAGTTCATAATTGTGTCTTAGTTCTTACACAATTTCCTTCTTACATTTCCTTTGTGTTAAATTTTGGTATCTTGCTGTTTTTTTTTTGTTTTCCAGTTTTCCAGATTTCCCCTGTTTCTCTCTCTGTCTGGCTGTTTTTTTGTTTCAAAAATTATTTCCACTCATAGGAAATTTGTGATTCTCTGGAAAATACAAGTTTGAAGTGTTACAAAAAGGACAAAAAAAAAAAATCAGATCAAAAAAGGCAACAGAAAAGATATGATAAATCTTACAAAATCAGAGTGCAAACCTTGAGCGCTCCAGCTGGCCTAACTGCACACCAAATTTGCAAAAATTATTAAAAAAAAATGGTGCATGCGTTTTAGGTGATTCCAAAGCCATTGTTTAGATAAGATCCTGAATATTTCTTGCATATAAATTTCAGAGACAAATTTTAAAAATACAGCTCAGCATAAATCGGGGAACAAACACGTTTTCTGGCCCACAACAATTTTCAATGGTGCTGTTTTTTTTTTATTTGGTCATCTAATCTAGTGCTTTTCTTTAGGTATTCCTTTTGTGTGCCAACTTTTATTGAGTACCTTTAATTGTTTGCTTTAATTTCTTGACTCTCTTTCTAAGTTGTCATATTATAAATCCTTTTGTGGTACTGTTTTTATTATTCAATTAAATTTGTTTCTTGTTTTTGCTTCTTGACCTCTCTTTTGGGTGCTGGAATTTAATTCTCCTTGGTGCATATGTGCATGGAACTTGACTTGGTTTAGGTTTAGCTCTTGTGAATAGGTGCTGGAAATTGGAGAATTAAAGCCATCATTTTAAGGAGGAGACAAAGCTAAAGCCGAAACAAGGTTGCTTGAAACAAACAATACAAACACCTAGGAGATCAAAAATTCAAGACAACAAGGAAGTGCACTAACCCAAAAGAGGATCAACAAAGGGAGTCTTCTTTTCCTTTGCAACTTGGTTTATTGTTAATTACCTCTTTAATTACGTTTAGACGGTGAGTGTGTCTTCAAGGGGTCAAAGTGTCCAAGAAGCCTCACCTAGGGCCGAATAGCATAGTAAATTTTTACTTAGTAATTGTTGCTTGTTTGAACTTGTTTTCTATTGTTTTGGTAGAAACATTTTGCATGATTAGTTTAGTTTAATTTTGTGCTAAAACCGACTAGTTTGTTGCATATTTTTTTTTTTTTTTTTTGCTTACATAGTTTTATTGCTTTTTGATTTCTCAACTTCTTGTGTTTTAAGTGTTTCACTAAGAGAAATTTTGTGTGAAGGCATTGGAGACTAGTTTTTGGCAAGGAAAAGGCTTGGTACTTAAGTAGTCCTTTGAGACTCACCTCCCTTACCTGGAAAACTACCTTCTTTATCTTCCCTAATCTTTCTCAAAGTAAAAACGCCTAAATACACAAAGGTATAGCCATGTCTTCTCCTTCTAATTCTCCAAAGTCTATAGAATGTGAAGTAAAATCTTTGAAAACCCTTTTGAGAGAGGTATCCCAAGCGGTACAATTAATCTCTTTTAGGCAAGTGGAGAATGAAAACAAGATTAATGAGTTGGCTAGAGCTCAAGAAGAGAAATCCCAAAAATCTCAAAAATCAAAAAAACAAATACTCATGCATCACAAAGCATTGCAACTCTAAGGGAGGGAAGCCTTAGAATTAATGACTACTACCAACCACCCCCTAGAAGAACTAGGCAAAGGGAACAAGAGGTGCCAAGGGAAACTAGAGTAGACCTACCTCATTTTCATGGAAAGGAAAATGTAGAAATATATCTAGATTGGGAGATGAAGGTAGAGCAACTCTTTGCTTGCCATAGGGTAAGTGAGGAACGAAAGTACCCTTAGCCACCCTTAGTTTCCAAGGAAATGCCATGTATTGGTGGACCTCTTTAGAAAGAGACCGACGTCTTCATAGGGAACCTCCCATAGAATATTGGAATGACCTTAGGGGAGCCCTAAGACGTCGACATATACCTTCTTACTACCATAGGGAGTTGATGGACAAGCTCCAAAGACTCCAACAAAAGAATATGAGTGTAGAAGAGTATAGGCAAAAGATGGAGGTCTATATGATGAGAGCCTCTATTAGAGAGGAAGAGGAAACCACCATATCTAGGTTCCTTAGTGGCCTATCACTTGAGATAAGAGATAGAGTAGAGCTCTTACCTTATCAAGACTTGAATGATTTGGTTCAACTTTGCATTAAAGTTGAGCAACAAAATTTGCGCAAAACATCAAGTCAAAAGGTGAGCCCCTATTCTAACTTTTATCCCAAGAGAGAGTTTAAAAGGGAGGGTAGTACATCTAAGGAAAAACCAAAAGAACCTACCAAACCCTTCACCAAAGAAACCTCAACCCCACCCATCTGAGCTAGAGATGTTAAATGTTTTAAGTGCTATGGTAGGGGGCATGTGCAAGCACAATGTCCAAACCAAAGGACTTTGTTTCTTAAAGGTGTAGACGAATACACTAGTTGCGAGGATGAGCTTAGTGAGAAAGAGGAAGGGGGAGAGGATGAGAGGGTAGCTCCATTAGAGGGAGAATTGCTTATGATTAGGAGAACCCTCAACATCACCCTAGCACATCCATTGAAACACAAAGGAGAACATATTTCATACAAGATGCAATGTTTTAGAAAATATATGTTCCCTCATTGTGGATAGTGGATCTAGTTGTAATTGTTGTAGTGCTAGGATGGTTGAAAAGCTTAAGCTACAAGTGGTTCCTCACCCAAAACCTTACAAACTTCAATGGCTTAATGAAAATGGGGAACTACATGTAGATAAGCAAGTGGAAATCAAGTTTTCCATAGGGAACTACAGAGATAAAGTTTTATGTGATGTAGTGCCTATGGAAGCTTGCCATATCTTATTAGGGAGGTGATGGCATTTTCATGTGTTCTTCTTGAATCAAAGTAGAAATAGATGGAGCGGAAGCAATGGGTGAGTGAAACAAGACCCTCCTAGGAGTTGTGTTGGTCTTGAAGGTGCATGGTGAGTATGGATTGAGTGGTTCGGCCAGCTCAAGGGAGAAGGTGAAAGGATTGAAGTTTATAGCCTAGATTTCTAGGAGGAGTAAAGCTTGTGCACAAAAAAATGGCAGCATAACATTACTCAAATAAACTTGAAAATACATGAGGTAGGCCTCCTTATTTATAGATTAGGAGCCTTGGTGAGCAAGCTTAAAGGGTAGGGATGGAAATACAAAAAGTGGGGCTGCCTAGGGTATTGACTTTAGTCAAACCACACCATCATCCTAATATTCTAGAAGATAGGTCAAAAATGCAACATTTGATAGTACACCCCTCCTTCTTTTGCTAAAGGCACCTATTTGCTAGCACACCCCTCCTTCTATTGCTAAGGGCACCTTTTTGATAGCACACCCCTAAGTGAGCAAGTTTTGCTTTCTACACTACACTAATCTACTAAGCACCCCCTCCCCCTTTGGGCCTTTATGAAACATGTACAAGGATCTCTCTCTTCCATCCGTGGCTTCTTCTCTGTGTGCTTGGATATGTTTAGCCATGGATCTTGTGAGAGGTCCTAGACGGTCTAGCTCCATGGATAGCCTCCCTCCTTCACGTTCTAGACGCTCACTTCCTGGAGCTAGACGCTCCTTTTGGTCTAGACGGTCTTCTTGGTTTGGGCCTTGGCTTCCTTGGCTAGATGTGCTTGGCCCTCCTCCATCAGGAGGCCATGGCAATTTGACAAGAAAACCTTGCATGATGGTCTCACTAACGAGATTTCCTTCACCCATAAATATAAGAAGTTTGTACTTAGTCCTTTACCACATTCTCAAGTGGTGAAAGACCAAATACAAATGAAACAAAAGAGGGAGGAGGAAAACAAAAAAAAAAAGAGTGCTAGAAAAAGAGAAAATCCTTAGGGATAGGAAGGCGTGGGAGAAGAGTGTTCCTTCCCACAAGGTTGGTCTACAAGAAAAGCCTTTTGAAAATGTTTTAGAAAACTTGCTTCTTGTTGAACAACCAAGCCTTATCTTTTGTAAAGGAGCACTTACATGCACTGCCACAAGTAATGAACTCATGGTTTTACCTCCTCAAATAGAAAACCTTTTGAGTGAATTTGACGATCTATTCTCACAAGAAGGACCCAATGGGCTTCCTCCTCTTAGGGGGATAGAACATCAAATTGACTTCATTCCGGGGGCAAGCCTACCCAATAGGCCTGCTTATAGAACCAACCCCGAGGAAACAAAGGAGATAGAATCACAAGTTCAAGACTTGTTGGAGAAGGGTTGGGTTCAAAAGAGTCTAAGCCCTTGTGTTGTACCTGTCTTGTTGGTGCCCAAAAAAAGATGGAAAATGGCGCATGTGTTGTGATTGTAGAGCAATCAACAACATCACCATCAAGTATAGGCATCCAATCCCAAGGCTTGATGATATGCTTGATGAATTGCATGGGTCAACTCTATTCTCCAAAACTGACCTTAAAAGTGGATATCACCAAATTCGAATCAAGGAGGGTGATGAGTGGAAAACCGCTTTTAAGATCAAATTTGGATTATATGAGTGGTTGGTGATGCCCTTTGGACTCACTAACGCTCCAAGCACATTCATGAGGCTTATGAATCACACCTTGAGGGATTGTATAGGTAAATATGTAGTAGTTTACTTTGATGATATCTTAGTATATAGTAAAACCCTAGAAGACCATCTAAGTCACCTTAGGGAAGTCTTTCTAGTTCTTAGGAAAATAGTCTTTTTGCAAATAGGGATAAGTGTACCTTTGGTGTAGATAGTGTAGTCTTTTTAGGCTTTATAGTAAACAAAAAGGGGGTGCATGTAGATCCCGAGAAAATCAAAGCCATCCAAGAGTGGCCAACTCCACAAAATGTAAGTGATGTAAGAAGTTTTCATGGGTTAGCTAGCTTCTATAGAAGGTTTGTGCCTAATTTTTCTAGCCTAGCTTCGCCTTTGAATGAACTTGTTTAAAAAGATGTTGCATTTTGTTGGAATGAAAAGCATGAGCAAGCCTTTCAAAGGCTAAAAGCTCAACTCACCAATGCACCCATCCTATCTCTCCCAAATTTTTTCCAAAACTTTTGAGATAGAGTGTGATGCATCGGGAGTAGGCATAGGCGCGGTATTGTTGCAAGGTGGACACCCCATTGCTTATTTTAGTGAAAAACTCCATGGTGCCACCTTCAACTACCCCACTTATGACAAAGAGCTCTATGCTCTTGTGAGAGCCCTAAAGACTTGGGAACACTATCTTGTGTCCAAAGAATTTGTTATCCATAGTGATCACGAGTCTTTAAAATATTTAAAGGGCCAACACAAGCTCAATAAGAGACATGCAAATGGATGGAATTTCTTGAACAATTTCCTTATGTAATCAAATACAAGAAAGGAAGCACCAATATAGTGGCCGATGCTCTTCAAGACACCACACACTCTTTTCAAAATTGGGTGCCCAAATTCTTGGATTTGACCACATAAGAGAGCTTTACCAAGAAGATCAAGAACTTTCATCCATCTATGCCCAATGTCTACATAGAGCGCAAGGAGGTTACTATGTGTCCGAGGGATATCTTTTTAAAGAAGGAAAACTTTGCATTCCTCAAGGAACACATAGAAAAACCCTTGTCAAAGAATCACATGAAGGGGGACTCATGGGCCATTTTGGAGTTGATAAGACTCTAGATCTTTTGAAAGCAAAATTTTGTTGGCCACACATGAGGAAAGATGTCCAACGCCATTGCTCTAGATGTATCTCATGTTTAAAAGCAAAGTCTAGAACAATGCCGCATGGACTCTACACCCCTTTGCCGATTGCAAATGCTCCTTGGGAAGACATTAGCATGGATTTCATTTTAGGACTTCCTAGGACTGCAAGAGGCCATGACTCTATCTTTGTGGTAGTGGACCGTTTTAGCAAAATGTCTCACTTTATTCCATGCCACAAAGTAGATGATGCTCAAAATATTTTCTAAACTCTTCTTTAGAGAAGTGGTGAGACTCCATGGTCTCCCTAGAAGTATAGTGTCCGATAGAGATCCCAAGTTTATAAGTCACTTTTGGAAAACTCTTTGGGGTAAACTTGGAACAAGACTACAATTTTCAACTTCTTGTCATCCTCAAACGGATGGGCAAACCGAAGTAGTCAATAGATCTCTTGGAACTATGCTTAGGGCTATCATGAAGGGCAGCCACAAATCTTGGGATGAGTACCTTCCCCACATTGAATTTGCTTACAATAGAGTAGTTCACAAGACTACTAATGCTTCTCCTTTTGAGGTAGTATATGGTTTTAATCCTCTCACGCCCATGGATTTAATTCCCCTTCCTAATCCACAAGATTTTGTGCATAAGGAAGGAGTAATCAAGGCTGATTTTGTCAAGAAAATGCATGAGAAGATTAAAATTCAAATACAACAACAAAATGAGAAGTACACAAAACACAACAACAAAGGGAAGAGAGAAATAATTTTTGAGGAAGGAGACTTAGTTTGGCTTCATCTTCGAAAAGATAGATTTCCAAATCAAAGGAAGTCCAAACTAAGTCCCCGAGGTGATGGACCCTTCCAAATCCTTAAGCGAGTCAACAACAATGCGTATAAATTGGACCTACCTCTTGAATATGGAGTACATGACACATTAATGTAATTGATCTTTCTCCATTTGTAGGTACCAATGACGATGACGAACTGGATTTGAGGACAAATCCTTTCCAAGGGGGAGGGGATGATGGAGGAGGCCCAAGCACATCTAGCCAAGGAAGCCAAGGCCCAAACCAAGAAGACCGTCTAGACCAAGAGGAGCGTCTAGCTCCAAGAAGTGAGCGTCTAGAACGTGAAGGAGGGAGGCTATCCATGGAGCTAGACCGTCTAGGACCTCTCACAAGATCCATGGCTAAACATATCCAAGCACACATAGAAGAAGCCACGGATGGAAGAGAGAGATCCTTGTACATGTTTCATAAAGGCCCAAAGGGGGAGGGGGTGCTTAGTAGATAGGATAGTGTAGAAAGCACTTTGGATGAAAACATTCTAGAAGCTAGGTTGGTATGACCGGTCATGGCACCTTAGATTTTAGAATTAATTTTGGTTTTTTTTTTATTAAAATGTAGCTTGCACCTCAAGTCCCAAATAGCCTATAAATAGGAAGGCTATCTCTTTGTATTGACAAGTTTATTTGAGTAATGTTATGCTGCCATTTTGTGCACAAGCTTTACTCCTCCTAGAAATCTAGGCTATAAACTTCAATCCTTTCACCTTCTCCCTTGAGCTGGCCGAACCACTCAACCCATACTCACCATGCACCTTCAAGACCAACACAACTCCTAGGAGGGTCTTGTTTCACTCACCCATTGCTTCCGCTCCATCTATTTCTACTTTGATTCAAGAAGAACACATGAAAATGCCATAAAGAATGGAAGAAGAAAAATGGAAGAAGAAGATCGGAAGAAGAAGAAGATCGGAAGAAGAAGAATGGAAGACAAAGATCGGAAGAAGAAGAATGGAAGAAGAAGATCGGAAGTGGAAGAACGAAAGAAGAATGGAAGAAGAAGATCGGAAGAAGAAGATGGAAGAAGAACATCGAAGAAAAGAATGAAGAAGAAGATCAGAAGAAAAGAATGAAGAAAAAAAAAAAGAAAAATATCGGAAGAAGAAGAATGGCAGAAGAAGACCGGAAGAAGAAGAAGAAGGGAAGAAGAAGATCGTAAGAAGAAAGGAAGAAGAAAGTTAGAAAAAGAAGAATGGAAGAAGAAGAATGGAAGAAGAAGATCGGAAGAAGAAGAATCGAAGAAGAACATCGGAAGAAGAAGAATGGAAGAAGAACATCAGAAGAAGAAGAATGGAAGAAGAAGATCGGAAGAAGAAGAATGGAAGAAGAAGATCGGAAGAAGAAGAATGGAAGAAGAACATCGGAAAAAGAAGAATGGAAGAAGCAGATCGGAAGAAGAAGAATGGAAGAAGAAGAATGGAAGAAGAAGATCGGAAGAAGAATATCGGAAGAAGAAGAATGGAAGAAGAAGATCGGAAGAAGAAGAATGGAAGAAGAAGATCGGAAGAAGAAGAATGGAGAAGAAGAATGGAAGAAGAAGATCCGAAGAAGAAGAATGGAAGAAGAAGATCGGAATAAGAAGAATGGAAGAAGAAGATCGGAACAAGCAGAATGGCAGAAGAAGAATGGAAGAAAAGATCGGAAGAAGAAGAACGGCAGAAGAAGATCGGAAGAAGAAGAATGGAAGAAGAAGATCGAAAAAAGAAGAATGGAAGAAGAAGATCGAAAGCAGAAGAATGGAAGAAGAAGATCGGAAGAAGAAGATCGGAAGTGGAAGAATGGAAGAAAATGGGAGGAAAAAAATTGGAAGAAGAAGATCGGAAGAAGAAGAATGGAAGAAGAAGATCAGAAGAAGAAGAATGGAAGAAGAAGATCGGAAGAAGAAGAATGGAAGAAGAAGATCGGAAGTGGAAGAATGGAAGAAGTAGAAGGGAAGAAGAAGATCGGAAGAAGAAGAAATGAAGAAGAAGATCGGAGGAAGAAGACTGGAAGAAGAAGATCGGAAGTGGAAGAATGGAAGAAGAAGAATGGAAGAAGAAGATGGGAGGAAGAAGAATGGAAGAAGAAGATCGGAAGAAGAAGAATGGAAGAAGAAGATCGGCGGAAGAAGAAGATCGGAAGAAGAAGAATGGAAGAAGAAGATCGGAAGAAGTAGAATGGAAGAAGAAGATCGGAACAAGAAGAATGGAAGAAGAAGATCGGAAGAAGAAGAATGGTAGAAGAAGATCGGAAGAACAAGAATGGAAGAAGAAGATCGGAAGAAGAAGAATGGAAGAAGAAGATCGGAAGAAGAAGAATGGAAGAAGAAGATCGGAAGTGGAAGAATGGAAGAAGAAGAATGGAAGAAGAAGATTGGTAGAAGAAGAATGGAAGAAGAGGATCGGAAGAAGAAGAATGGAAGAAGAAGATCGGAAGTGGAAGAATGGAAGAAGAAGAATGGAAGAAGAAGATCGGAAGAAGAAGAATGGAAGAAGAAGATCGGAAGAAGAAGAATGGAGGAAGAAGATTGGAAGAAGAAGATCGGAAGAAGAAGAATGGAAGATGAAGATCAAAAGAAGAACAAAGTTTTGGTTAGATGAAGATCTAAGTGAGTTGAAAAAGTTTTTCTAAGAGTTGGAGATTGCTTAGAGTTTTGGTTGATCAAAGTACTGAGATAGGATTCACTTGTACTGATTTCAGATTGCTTCTGTAACAAGTGTAATCCTTGTAATTCTGTGAACATTCGTTTGTGCTGTTGCTAAGAAGAGCTGTGTGTTCTTGAGGGGATCAAGATCAGCTTTCTTAGTGTGGTGTGCTGACCATGGAAAGTGTGTTTCTTGAGGGTGTTCAAGGTCACTTTCTTGGTTGTGTGTAAGTAATCTAGTGTTGATTGCTTAGTGGATTTCCTCAGGGTTTTTGAGAAGACTGGATGTAGCTCTGGGTTGGAGTGAACCAGTATAAACATCTGTGTACAATCTCTCTATCCCTATCTCTTTAATTTCAGTTTATTTGTTGTTTGCTGGTATAAACAACCGATTGTTTCGAAGAAACAACCGATTGTTTTCCTGGCAGTGCTGTATTGCTTGCTGTTTTGGCAAACTGAATTGCTTAATCATTTGATTTCTGAAAGATATTCATTCTAACTTGGAAAAGTTTGCGAAAACCTCTTTAAACAATTCACCCCCCTCTAGTTTAAAGCCATCTTTCCTAACAATTGGTATCAGAGCTTGGTTCTTGAAAGTCATTCAAGTTGATCCTAAAATCTTTTAAAATGGCTGATAGACTACCTTTTGGGGAAGGTGCTTCAATAAACAGACCACCCTTGTTTTGTGGTTTGAATTACCAGTTTTGGAAAGTTAGAATGAAAATATTCATGGAATCTCTTGACAAAGGAATTTGGGATGCAATTGAAAATGGTCCTTTTATACAAAAGTTTGAAAAAGATGGTTCTGTCATTGAGAAGCCATGGTCTCAATGGACTGATGCAGAAAGCAAAAAGGCCAAATTTGATTGCATTGCCAAAAATATTATAACCTCTGCTTTAAATTCTGATGAGTTTTTCAGGGTATCACAATGTAAATTGTAACATCCCGCCAAATTCTTTTCATAATTATAGAATGAAATAGAGATAAAATGATAATATTGAAGTGAACATAATCGTATATATGTAATGAAGTTTTCTCCTCGCAGGGAGTTTAATACAAAGTCGGTCAGTTTTCCAAAAACGTAAATGAAATACAGCAAAATAAAAAGAAACAGGCGATCTCCCAACAGGATGGGCGATCTCCTATCAGAAAATGGCGATCTCCTATCAGACAATAGAAAAAGGTGATCGCCTAACAGAAACATAAATGGGCGATCTCCTTCCGCGACCACTCACTGAGGAACTCTACCACCTGCAACCTCGTCTGCTCCCGTGCAAAAATACACGATCATCACAGGTTTAAGCAAACAATCACAATACCAGATAAAAGGGTAAGCTAGATGTTTCAAAAACTTAAAATCAATAGAAAACATAAATCTTCACACCATTCATGATCCATATCAATTACCACCATTAACATTCCCATATTCCACATAGCTCGTCAAGTGTCTCTTTGCTACATTCAGTATTCAAGATTCACACGTCAGACTTTCCACTGACTCACAATGCATAGACACATGACTCTACTTCCGGATTGACTCGTGCGTTGACTCAGGCTCAGAGATCTGCACCTGTCATACCATACCACTGTGAAATCCACACAGGGTCGTTGTGAAATCCACACAGCCATGCGCATATATAATCTCAATGTCAATAATTCTCTCGGTATGACAGGGTTAATTCATATAACAGGCCGAGCTCGTTCTTTTTCACACTACTCGCCCATTCATATGAACCTCCTCCGACTCTCCACAACTGAATAACTTCATCTACGTGATTCCATTATATCAGCAGAGTCAGGATATCTCCTTCTAGACAAGCCCCTAGTCAATACACCTATACACGATCTTACACGGTATTTCCTTTCCTGAAAATACTATGCCTTGATCCCACATTCACAACATTCAAAACATCATACCAATCAAATGAATGATTCAAATCACCGCAACAATCATTGCAAAGGTTCAAACTTTCGAATATCACCTTTAAATCTCAAGCAGTCTCAAAATACCACCAAAAACAGGGGAGTTCGCAAAACAACGCCAAAACCGGCGATCTGATTCAAAAGCAGGGGATTTCGAAATCTGTATTTAAAACCGGCGACTACGTCGCCCAACCACATAGAAACAGAACATCAACGAAACAGAATATGAAACCGGAGCCACCACGTCGCCCTCATTTCAGAAAACAACCATTCTACGGCTTTTATTGAAAATAAAGCTAGCTTCCCTTACCTGGACTTGCGTAAAACCTCACTTCTAGCTCTAACCCACCGAACTTAAGGATGCTCGACCTCTGCCTAAGTGTTCTGATCTGGAGAACTTGCAGAGAACCTCCCAGGTGCTCTATGGCAGTCGTCGATAGCTAAGCAGGGACGTGATAAGGCCTGAATGGCAGAGTGAAGGAGAGAAAAGAGAAGGATGAAGGTAACTCACTCACTCACTCTGTCACTCTTGAACCGTAGCCCTTCTTTGCCTCTCAGAAGTGAGCTTTTAAATCTAACTCAACTTGCCCAGAAATGCCGCTGCCTCCACCCACTCTGCAGGAAAGGTTGCGTGTACGCTTCCCTGAACAGTACGACTACGCATGCCTCTGCGCAGGCTAACACTCTGAGGTCACTATTCTGAACCACCCTTTTTGTCTACGTGGCGCGCGTGCAGGACGTTTCATGCTGGGAGTCTGGGTCCCACCTTCTCTGTGTGCAACTCGACATCACGCGATAACCTTTCACCGATGACCACTTGCGCGAAGACTATCCACCGATGACCTCTTGCGCGAAGGCTATCCACCGATGACCTCTCGTGCGAAGACTATCCACCGATGACCTCTCGCGCGAAGACTATCCACCGATGACCTCTCGCGCGAAGGCTATCCACCGATGACCTCTCGCGCGAAGACTATCCACCGATGACTTATCCTGGACGACGACCGCTGTCTCACCCTGGTGGACCACCGATGTCTCTCTCTGGAAGACGACCGATGTCCACATGGCTCTTGCCCTGGCGATGCCCGCATGTCCCGCGCCTGGCGACGCCCGCATGCCTTGCGCCCTGGTGATGACCGCATGCCTCGCGCCATGGCGATACCCGACGAAAATCGTCACGTCTTCCCGAAGGTTTTTCATTCCACTATGTTACGTCCAAAGTATCATCTCCACATGACTCGGTGACGTCGGTAGCTTCACATTTCCAAGAGTAGATCAGCACCACTCTTCGTGCGCCCATGCATGCAACACTAAGGGCGATCTCTTCTACTCAAGCATAGAGCTTCGCATGCACAGCGTATCTAAGGCTCAACCCACACCTTGATACGCGTGGTTGTTGGAACCCACTCTGGTTGATCCAGTATCTTGACCACGTACTACGTGCACTCCCGTCGATCACGTACGCCCTAGACGATTGGCGGTCATGTCTCCTCTAGGCAACAGGCGATTATGTCCCAGAGAAGTCGGAGATCGCCTCCGTCTTCAATAACGGCGATCTCGTAGAAGACTTCTTAGCTACACTTTTCTTCCTTTTCTCTTCTTGATCTACATGCCAGCCGACCGATCTCTACCAGCTGACCCCAGACCTTGGGCGACGTCCGATGCCCGACTACTACGAAACTTCATTTACCAACTCTTTGTATTTTAAATAATGACATCTTCTGAAATTATTTAAATATAACACTTTTATTCCAATTTAATTTTACAGGTCCTTACATAAATCATCAAAGGAAATGTGGGATACTTTGGAGGTCACTCATGAAGGAACAAATGAAGTTAAAAGAGCTAGAAAGCATGCTCTAATCCAAGAGTATGAAATGTTCAGAATGCTTAAAGGTGAAACAATTGCTGAAGTACAGAAAAGGTTTACTCATATCATCAATCACCTTATGAGCCTAGACAAGACTTTTGACAAAGAAGAGCTAAATATCAAGATCTTGAAATGTCTTGATAGAGCATGGCAACCAAAGGTAACAGCAATTTCTGAATCTAAAGATCTAACATCCTTAAGTGTTGCTTCTTTGTTTGGAAAGCTTAGGGAACATGAGCTAGAGATGAATAGACTCAATGTTCAAGAGAATCAAGATAAGCACACAAGGAGCATAGCCTTGAAAGCATCCAAACACAAGGGAAAGCAAGATTCAAGTGATGATAGTGATGAGGAAAATCTGAGTTTGCTGTCAAGAAAATTCAGCAAATTCCTAAAGAGAAACCGCAACAAAGACAACAACAAGGATAGGTATGGAAACAAGAAATCCAATGATTTAAATTCAAATAACTATACTTGTTTTGGTTGTGGTGAGCAAGGTCACATAAAGGCAGATTGTCCCCAACAAGAGCAAGGAGAAAAAGACAAGCTATAAGGAGAAGAAAGGAAGACAAAAAGAGCCTACATAGCTTGGGATGAAAATGAAGTGTCTTCATCAAGTTCCTCATCAAGTGAAGATGAAAAAGCCAACATATGTTTAGTGGCTGAGGATGATGATGATGCTTGCAGTTCAAGTGAGGTAAGTTCTTGTGCTTCCTTAAATGAACAAAATTATTGTGAATTGCTTGAAGCTTTTCAAGAAACACATGATGAAGCTATCGATTGGTGCTTTCAAACAACCGATTGAGAGATCTTAACAATGGGCTTGAAAAGAGAGTTAAATCACTTGAAGAGGATCTGAGAAAAGCAAAAATTGATTTGAAAAGATGGAAAATCATTTCAAAAACACCTCTTGTAAGTGTGATACTCTCATTTGTGAAAATTGTGAAAATCTTGAGAAAAAGGTTCAATATCTTGTTGAAACTGTGGACAAGCTTTCAAAAGGGAAATCAAACTTTGAGAATGTCTTGGCATCTCAAAGTTGTGTTTTTGGAAAGGCTGGTTTAGGCTTCAATCCACAGAACAAGCAAGATAGGTTTTCAAAAAGTTTTTTAAGAAAACCAGAAAAACAACTGATGTTAAGACGAAACAATCGATTGTTACATGCTTTTATTGCATGAAAAAGGGCCATTCGGTTAGATTCTGCAAAATAAGAAAGTTTTCTGTTCCAAGAGGCTACATGAAATGGATCCCTAAAGGATGTGAGGTTCCAAGTGTGAAAAAGAAAACAATTGGACCCACATTTGTGAAAGGACCAAATCTTGTTGCTTGAACTAATGTTTGTGCAGGAAAATAAATAGAAAAAGAGGAGCTGAGCCAACTGGTTAGACTGTTAAAGACAAAGGGCAATCATTGAAGCTGAATCAATGCTTTGCAGAAGGTCAATTCAATGAAAAGAAGCGTTCTTGATCAACAAGCAATTGGCTCATTGAGGAATCAACACAAGATGAGATTTTTTCTTTTACTGTCCTCTATTTTAGTATTAAAGTTCTTTCCTTTGTTTTATCCCTCTTTGGTCAATGTTATCTGTTGTTAGCTACTTCTGTTTTTGGTTAAAATTTCTTAAAATCAAGTTTTAAACTGCTGCAGAAAAACAACCGATTGTTTCTTCGAAACAACCGATTGTTTTGGGTCTGACAGCACTGTGAGAAAATTGATTTAATTCTATTTTTGGATTTCTATTCGTTGCAGATCATTTCAAATAGAGAATCTTGGTCAATGGTACTGTGATTGAATGCTGAACAAGTTCAGAAAAGAAGTTACAACTATCATAAAGGAAAATATCCAAATCTTGGAAATTCAAGTGCCTTAATGACTAGTCAAAGTCCACATGTGAAGACCATGTGATTTTCAGCTTTTTCTGACATGTTCTGTGCAGAACAGTCTTCTCTCTCTGAAAATCAGGTACCCATTGAATGGAATTAATTATAAAATTGGTTTTCGGATGGTTATAAAATCAGGTGCAGATGAACAACCAATTGCAACATCTCTTGCAACATCTCTTGCACCATCTCTTGAGAAAAACTGTAAAGAAGAGCTGCCCTCTGTTTTCTCATCTCTGCTGCCATGGAATCAACTCCTCCCACTTCTGGAAGGATCAAAATCAAAGCTGTAAGGTCTGGAGGAAGGCTGGAAGGATGGTTTTTTGGAGATAAAGATCTCATAGAAAAATATAGATATGAGACAAGTCTCAAGAAAATCAACAACCCCAAGGTTGTGAGTTTTGATTGGCTGAAAAGTCAAAAGCTGGACAATGTGAGGAAACTTCTCAAAGATCAGTATCTCAGAAGGTTTTCTGGAGATGAAGGGCAACATATATCCAGACATGGTGAAGGTCTTCTACACCAATTTGAAATTTGAGGGAAACAACCTAGTTTCTCATGTAAAAGGTGTGGACATGGAGATAACCCATGAGGTTTGGGCTGCTGTTGCTGGACTCAAGTTTTCTGGACTGCGAATCAGCAAAGGCGATCTTGGTGTGGTGGAGGATTTCAACAAAATTCAGTTTTACAGAAGCTGTTTGAAAAACACTCAAGCTCAAGTGAGTGCATGCTCAATTGGAGGGTTGAAACTGGATGAGAGGCTGCTTGCTCTCATTGTGACATGGATTCTAACTCCAAGGGGGAGCAACCATTCTGTTTTGACTGAAGAAGATCTGGTTTACATCTTCTGCATCACCAAGAAGGTCAAGCTAAATTGGATCCACATCATCAAAGAGCACATGCAAAAAGCAATGAGGTTGGGTGACTATCACTATCCCTATGCTATTTTGATATCTAAATTCCTAAACTATTTGAAGTTAATCTGGAAGATGAGACTTCTGAGCTGGTCAAGTCAACTCAAGAGTTGAATAATGGATCACTCAGCAAGATGGGGTTACAAAAATAGGTGAAAAATGGATAAGCAAGGATGGTGATCATGGTGCCTCCTCTAGTGGTGGTGCTCAAGAAGAACCTACAGATATGGATGTTGAACATGAAGATCCAACAGGAGGGTTTCAAGATGCTGGACCCAGTGCAGCTGCTGAACATCCAGAAGAAAGGATTCAATCAATGTCACCTTTTGAAAGGTTCATGATGAATAGGATGGATAGCTTTGCTGAAAACCAAAGAAACCTCCATGATCTGTGTGTTAGCAATTTCCAGAGGTTTGATACCAGGTTTGACAACATGGATGCAAGGTTCATGAGCCTGGATGAACAAATTGAAGCTGTTCAGAACCAAATCTTTGATCTTCAGTTTGGAGATAAGGAAGAATGAAGAAAAACAACCGATTGGATTGTCGAAACAATCGATTGTTTTTGCTGCTGTTGAAGTTTGATTTTCTTTCCTTTCCTTTTGCTGTTGCTTTTATGATTCTGATGTAATATGAACTTTTTATGGCTTTATCTCTTATATTTGTCTATTTGTGAAGACAAATAGGGGGAGATTTTATGCTTGTTTGCTTAGATGCTTGTTTAAGACTGCTTTTAGCTATTTTACTGATATTAATTGTTTAAGCCTTAACTGTGTATATATTTTCTAACCAAATATCAGAGGTTCAATGTCTGCTAAAAGTTCGTTTGCAGGAACTGCTTCAGATTTAATCAGATCAACACAAGCATCAGGGATCAAGCATCAGGGATTTGTCTTCATCAAATAGGGGGAGATTGTTGAACCTAGTGGTGTTCAAGTTTTTGAAGAATCCAAATCCTTTGAAGGATGGTGAAGCTTTTGCTGTGCTTGCTGTTGCTGTGTTGGTTTAGTTAGGATCTGGGTAGTTTGAGTTGTGTAACTCAACCTTTGATTGAATCTAAAGCTCAAGCATCTCAACTTTCAAACAAAGTAAAGTGTTTTTCAAACTGAGTTAAAACAACCGATTGTTTTATCGAAACAACCGATTGTTTAAGCTTAGGTGTTTTGAAAACTGTTTTGAAGTGTGAAAATTGGTTAAGTAACAAAACAACCGATTGATTCGAGGAAACAATCGATTATTTGTTATGTTTTTATACAGAAAAAACATTTTGACTTTGACTGAGCTTTAAATGCTTTTAATTCATACGCTCCAGTCATTAAATGCTTTGACCAATCTTTCTAAAGCTATTAAGAGTTTGTTAAGATTTGATTACAAACATCTTCTTTATATATATACAGAAAAACAGATTTGAGTTGAGAAGAATCTAAGTGAGTTGAAAAAGTTTTTCTAAGAGTTGGAGATTGCTTAGAGTTTTGGTTGATCAAAGTGCTGAGATAGGATTCTCTTGTACTGATTTCAGATTGCTTCTGTAACAAGTGTAATCCTTGTAATTCTGTGAACATTCGTTTGTGCTGTTGCTAAGAAGAGCTGTGTGTTCTTGAGGGGATCAAGATCAGCTTTCTTAGTGTGGGGTGCTGACCAAGGAAAGTGTGTTTCTTGAGGGTGTTCAAGGTCACTTTCTTGGTTGTGTGTAAGTAATCTAGTGTTGATTGCTTAGTGGATTTCCTCAGGGTTTCTGAGAAGACTGGATGTAGCTCTGGGTTGGAGTGAACCAGTATAAACATCTGTGTACAATCTCTCTATCCCTATCTCTTTAATTTCAGTTTATTTGTTGTTTGCTGGTATAAACAACCGATTGTTTCGAAGAAACAACCGATTGTTTTCCTGGCAGTGCTGTATTGCTTGCTGTTTTGGCAAACTGAATTGCTTAATCATTTGATTTCTGAAAGATATTCATTCTAGCTTGGAAAAGTTTGCGAAAACCTCTTTAAATAATTCACCCCCCCTCTAGTTTAAAGCCATCTTTCCTAACAGAAGAATGGAAGAAGAAGATCGGAAGAAGAAGAATGGAAGAAGAAGATCAAAAGCAGAAGAATGGAAGAAGAAGATTGGAAGAAGAAGAATGTAAGAAGAAGATCGGAAGTGGAAGAATGGAAGAAGAAGTTGGGGAGGAAGAAGAGTGGAAGAAGAAGATCGGAAGACGAAGAAAAAGGAAAGAAGAAGATCGGAAGAAGAAGAATGGAAGAAAAAGATCGGAAGAAGAAGAATGGAAGAAGATCGAAAGTGGAAGAATGGAAGAAGTAGAAGGGGAAGAAGAAGATCGGAAGAAGAAGAAATGAAGAAGAAGATCGGAAGAAGAAGACTGGAAGAAGAAGATCGGAAGTGAAAGAATGGAAGAAGAAGATGGGAGGAAGAAGAATGGAAGAAGAAGATCGGAAGAAGAAGAATGGAAGAAGAAGATCGGAAGAAGAAGAATGGAAGAAGAAGATCGGAAGAAGAAGTATGGAAGAAGAAGATCGGAAGAAGAAGAATGGTAGAAGAAGATCGGAAGAACAAGAATGAAGAAGAAGATCGGAAGAAGAAGAATGGAAGAAGAAGATCGGAAGTGGAAGAATGAAAGAAAATCGAAAGAAGAGAAATGGAAGAAGAAGATCGGAAGAAGAAGAATCGAAGAAGAAGATTGGTAGGAGAAGAATGGAAGAAGAAGAATGGAAGAAGAAGATTGGTAGATGAAGAATTGAAGAAGAAGATCGCAAGAAGAAGAAGATCGGAAGAAGAAGAATGGAAGAAGAAGATCGGAAGTGGGCAGAATGGAAGAAGAAGATGATCCGGTCGGTCATCCGTAGTCTATGACGTCAGCAGCTGATGACGACGTGGGTCAGTCACAGAGTGACGCGTGGCACGAGATAGCAGATGAACCAGGGTGGAGATCGTTCAAGAACGGCGATCATTGGTCAGCTACCGAGTGACCACCAGAAGATCGGTTCCTACTTGAGCGCCTTGAAGCAGAGCGCGAGAAGTGATGAAGCACTGATCAGTCATCTTGCGTGCAGAGTGATCAGTCATCGGTGCATACAGAGTGATCAGTCATCGGTGCATGCAGAATGATCAGTCGTCGGAGGTTCCTTGCCAACACGTGTTAAACTGGGACCCAGGCTCCCAGCGAGAACGTTACTCAAGGACCTCGCCTGATTCCATAAGCAGAGCACGACAACGTGAAGAAGCGCCATCGGACATCGGCCAGGATGAGAGACACCTCGATCATCGGTGTGTGTTGAGGTGACATCGGCCACGTGATGTGAACAACGCAACCAAAGATCAGTAAAGTGCCCAGAGGCAGGGAGCGGCCTTAGTCGCGAGACGACCACGCATGAAGATGAGAAGACGCAGTTAGGTGCAGAATCCTGCTGGGACGAGAACCCATCAAGGTTAGAGTCTCCCAGTAGGGTTGCATGCCTGCCACGTGGACCGTGAAGATGTTCCCAGAGAATAGGTAGGGCAGATAGGCACAGAATTCGAAGGGTACAGAGGTACCACGCAGCCTCCCCGTGTCAGACTTTGCACTCAAGTGAAGAAGGCTGGCACGCAAGGTAGCCCTGGGGAGTGGAAACGATAGTGCAGAGTAATCAAGTGGCCCTAGAGGTAGCCAGTAGGGGCTACACGGGTTTATATGAGGAAGAAAACACCAAACCAGGTATGCAGTCTTTGCCTCGAGAATACACAACAAAAAACCAAGAGCACTCAGTTTTCGAATCAAAGAGGACTGAGGGCACACACACACGGTCTCACACAGAGAGATCTGAGAAAGAGTTTTGGTGTTCCCGTTGCCTGACTTGAGCGTCGGAGCTACAACGGCCGCTAGAGGCGCCGTTTGTGTGTTTTGCAGGCATCGTTTGGAGTTCCGGCGAAGGTTCCTGGAACCTCCTTGCAGAACGCGCAGCACTTAGAAAGCTAGACGAAGGAGTGACGAGGCATTTTCCCCACGCTCGAGTCCGCGGCGAGATCATTTGGCGCCCACCGTGGGGCACGAAGTAAAACAAAGCCCCCCATACACAAGAACGAGGGTAGAAATCGCACAGATGAGTAGAAGAACCAGACAAACGACACCTCCACCATCTGCTGAAGAAGGAGTTGTTACCATGGCGCAGGTCATGGAGATGATGCGCGCGCTGCAAGAGAATGTCGCAGCATCGAGAGCTGAGCAAGAGAAGATGCATGCAGAGCTGACTGCATCGCATAGCAGAAATGAAGAGCTGAACCGCGTGAACAAGGAGTTGCGTAGGGAATTGCAGGCGCAGAATGAGCGCGTATCGAAGATAGAACGTCGATGCCGCCGTCGCCCCCTAGAGCATTTCCTATGCTTTCTCCCCCGAGATCATGAACACAGTGGTGCCTCCCAACCTGGTGGGGGTGAAGGCGTCGTTCACGGGGGTGGAAGACCCAGAAGCACATTTGACAGCCTTCCACACTCAGATGATGCTGTCTGGAGGTTCAGACGCAGTGTACTGCAAAATGTTTATGAGCACGCTGAGTGGAGTAGCTATGGAGTGGTTCGTGAGCCTGCCGGAGGGCCACATCACCTCCTTCCATCAGTTCTCAAAGCTATTCACGAGCAGTATATAGTCAACAGAGCGCCGCCGTGGTAACTTACGACCTGTTCGACGTGCGCCAGAACCAGGGGGAGTCGCTGAAGGACTTCCTCACCGCTTTGGTGCGCAGGTGGTGAGATTGCCCAGCAAGGATGAGAGCATGCTGGTGCATGCATTCAAGAAAGGCGTGCTACCTGGCCCTTTCAGTGAATCGCTCATCAGAAGCCACCCTGCCACCTTTGCTGAGATTCGGCGACGAGTGGTGGCGCACATAGTAGCGGAGACAGAGGTTCTGAGAAGAGAGGCAGCACTGTGCCGATGAAGCCGCGTGGAGCTCAGGGGAAGCAGCAGCAGCAGGTGCGGGTGTATGAGGCCAAGGAAGGGAGAAGGCGTAGGTGAGGCCTCGTCCCTATGCACCCGGAAGGTCTAGCCTAGGGGGCATGCAAGGGAGAACAACACACCCCCTAGGTATGATTTCGTGATAGAGTTGGCAGAGCTGATCGCCATCCCTACCGTGGCTTGTAAGACTCCAAGTACCAGAGAGAACCGACAAGTACTTGGAAGCAAGAAGGATGAGTGGTATGAATTCCACCAAGCTTATGGACACAGCTCCACACCTGCCTGGCGTTGGGGCATCAACTTGCTGAGTTGGTGAAGACAGGATTCCTGACCGATTACCTGCGAGGGACACAAGGTGATCGCGCTTCGGGGTCCCAGGCAGGTGACCAGCAACATGAAATCCTTGTGCACGGGGAAGTGAGGTGATGGAAGATGCTACGCTGGGGGGGCTCCCAAGTAGTTCAGGTGGGAGCTTAAGCAGAGGGCATGATCGCCCCTCATGAGTAAAGCATCCCAGGTCGATCATCGCCCATCCAGAGTAGATGAATCGTTGGAGACGGAGCTTATCGTCTGGAGACCCTAGGTGG
>JAAFYQ010000294.1:0-35453 GCA_013389735.1 Phaseolus lunatus
AGGAAGAATTGATGGAGGAGGGCCAAGCACATCTAGCCAAGGAAGCCAAGGCCCAAACCAAGAAGACCGTCTAGACCAAGAGGAGCGTCTAGCTCCAAGAAGTGAGCGTCTAGAACGTGAAGGAGGGAGGCTATCCATGGAGCTAGACCGTCTAGGACCTCTCACAGATCCATGGCTAAACATATCCAAGCACACATATAAGAAGCCACGGATGGAGAGAGAGATCCTTGTACATGTTTCATAAAGGCCCAAAGGGGGAGGGGGTGCTTAGTAGATAGGATAGTGTAGAAAGCACTTTGGATGGAAACATTCTAGAAGCTAGGTTGGTATGGCCGGTCATGGCACCTTAGATTTTAGAATTAATTTTGGTTTTCTTTTTATTAAAATGTAGCTTGCACCTCAAGTCCCAAATAGCCTATAAATAGGAAGGCTATCTCTTTGTATTTGACAAGTTTATTTGAGTAATGTTATGCTGCCATTTTTTGTGCACAAGCTTTACTCCTCCTAGAATCTAGGCTATAAACTTCAATCCTTTCACCTTCTCCCTTGAGCTGGCCGAACCACTCAACCCATACTCACCATGCACCTTCAAGACCAACACAACTCCTAGGAGGGTCTTGTTTCACTCACCCATTGCTTCCGCTCCATCTATTTCTACTTTGATTCAAGAAGAACACATGAAAATGCCATCATTTGGTATCATGAGCTTTTGGTTCTTCAAGATGAGTAGCTTGTCTTTTTAAATTTTCAGTTCTTCTTTATTTCATCTTGTCATTTCAATTCCATAATTGTCTTGCTGTTTTTTACATTTTAAATTGTTCTTGGTGTGCTTATGGAAGATCCAACCGAAGCACATGTGTTCAATTGATCTTGAACATTTTCTTGTGCAATTGTGATAGGATTCCTTACACATTGAGTGGCTGTTTTCTTTTAGGAATTTGAGTCTTTATTGATTTCTTATAATTGCTTCATTTTATGCTTTGAGTCTTTATTTTCTGAATCTATAAATGTTGTGTCAAGTCATGTGAATCCATAATTGTCATCAATTCTTAGTAGTCCTATTTTTTTGGCTTGATTGTTTCTTGTTTTTGGGTCTCTTTAAGTTGCCTTAATCTGCTGTTATTTTTGATCCTTTGCTGCCTTTTTAATTTTAGTTTGAGTTCATAATTGTGTCTTAGTTCTTACACAATTTCCTTCTTACATTTCCTTTGTGTTAAATTTTTGGTATCTTGCTGTTTTTTTTTTGTTTTCCAGTTTTCCAGATTTCCCCTGTTTCTCTCTCTGTCTGGCTGTTTTTTTGTTTCAAAAATTATTTCCACTCATAGGAAATTTGTGATTCTCTGGAAAATACAAGTTTGAAGTGTTACAAAAAGGACAAAAAAAAAAAAATCAGATCAAAAAAGGCAACAGAAAAGATATGATAAATCTTACAAAATCAGAGTGCAAACCTTGAGCGCTCCAGCTGGCCTAACTGCACACCAAATTTGCAAAAATTATTAAAAAAAAATGGTGCATGCGTTTTAGGTGATTCCAAAGCCATTGTTTAGATAAGATCCTGAATATTTCTTGCATATAAATTTCAGAGACAAATTTTAAAAATACAGCTCAGCATAAATCGGGGAACAAACACGTTTTCTGGCCCACAACAATTTTCAATGGTGCTGTTTTTTTTTTATTTGGTCATCTAATCTAGTGCTTTTCTTTAGGTATTCCTTTTGTGTGCCAACTTTTATTGAGTACCTTTAATTGTTTGCTTTAATTTCTTGACTCTCTTTCTAAGTTGTCATATTATAAATCCTTTTGGTGGTACTGTTTTTATTCAATTAAATTTGTTTCTTGTTTTTGCTTCTTGACCTCTCTTTTGGGTGCTGGAATTTAATTCTCCTTGGTGCATATGTGCATGGAACTTGACTTGGTTTAGGTTTAGCTCTTGTGAATAGGTGCTGGAAATTGGAGAATTAAAGCCATCATTTTAAGGAGGAGACAAAGCTAAAGCCGAAACAAGGTTGCTTGAAACAAACAATACAAACACCTAGGAGATCAAAAATTCAAGACAACAAGGAAGTGCACTAACCCAAAGAGGATCAACAAAGGGAGTCTTCTTTTCCTTTGCAACTTGGTTTATTGTTAATTACCTCTTTAATTACGTTTAGACGGTGAGTGTGTCTTCAAGGGGTCAAAGTGTCCAAGAAGCCTCACCTAGGGCCGAATAGCATAGTAAATTTTTACTTAGTAATTGTTGCTTGTTTGAACTTGTTTTCTATTGTTTTGGTAGAAACATTTTGCATGATTAGTTTAGTTTAATTTTGTGCTAAAACCGACTAGTTTGTTGCATATTTTTTTTTTTTTTTTTTGCTTACATAGTTTTATTGCTTTTTGATTTCTCAACTTCTTGTGTTTTAAGTGTTTCACTAAGAGAAATTTTTGTGTGAAGGCATTGGAGACTAGTTTTTGGCAAGGAAAAGGCTTGGTACTTAAGTAGTCCTTTGAGACTCACCTCCCTTACCTGGAAAACTACCTTCTTTATCTTCCCTAATCTTTCTCAAAGTAAAAACGCCTAAATACACAAAGGTATAGCCATGTCTTCTCCTTCTAATTCTCCAAAGTCTATAGAATGTGAAGTAAAATCTTTGAAAACCCTTTTGAGAGAGGTATCCCAAGCGGTACAATTAATCTCTTTTAGGCAAGTGGAGAATGAAAACAAGATTAATGAGTTGGCTAGAGCTCAAGAAGAGAAATCCCAAAAATCTCAAAAATCAAAAAAACAAATACTCATGCATCACAAAGCATTGCAACTCTAAGGGAGGGAAGCCTTAGAATTAATGACTACTACCAACCACCCCCTAGAAGAACTAGGCAAAGGGAACAAGAGGTGCCAAGGGAAACTAGAGTAGACCTACCTCATTTTCATGGAAAGGAAAATGTAGAAATATATCTAGATTGGGAGATGAAGGTAGAGCAACTCTTTGCTTGCCATAGGGTAAGTGAGGAACGAAAAGTACCCTTAGCCACCCTTAGTTTCCAAGGAAATGCCATGTATTGGTGGACCTCTTTAGAAAGAGACCGACGTCTTCATAGGGAACCTCCCATAGAATATTGGAATGACCTTAGGGGAGCCCTAAGACGTCGACATATACCTTCTTACTACCATAGGGAGTTGATGGACAAGCTCCAAAGACTCCAACAAAAGAATATGAGTGTAGAAGAGTATAGGCAAAAGATGGAGGTCTATATGATGAGAGCCTCTATTAGAGAGGAAGAGGAAACCACCATATCTAGGTTCCTTAGTGGCCTATCACTTGAGATAAGAGATAGAGTAGAGCTCTTACCTTATCAAGACTTGAATGATTTGGTTCAACTTTGCATTAAAGTTGAGCAACAAAATTTGCGCAAAACATCAAGTCAAAAGGTGAGCCCCTATTCTAACTTTTATCCCAAGAGAGAGTTTAAAAGGGAGGGTAGTACATCTAAGGAAAAACCAAAAGAACCTACCAAACCCTTCACCAAAGAAACCTCAACCCCACCCATCTGAGCTAGAGATGTTAAATGTTTTAAGTGCTATGGTAGGGGGCATGTGCAAGCACAATGTCCAAACCAAAGGACTTTGTTTCTTAAAGGTGTAGACGAATACACTAGTGGCGAGGATGAGCTTAGTGAGAAAGAGGAAGGGGGAGAGGATGAGAGGGTAGCTCCATTAGAGGGAGAATTGCTTATGATTAGGAGAACCCTCAACAATCACCCTAGCACATCCATTGAAACACAAAGGGAGAACATATTTCATACAAGATGCAATGTTTTAGAAAATATATGTTCCCTCATTGTGGATAGTGGATCTAGTTGTAATTGTTGTAGTGCTAGGATGGTTGAAAAGCTTAAGCTACAAGTGGTTCCTCACCCAAAACCTTACAAACTTCAATGGCTTAATGAAAATGGGGAACTACATGTAGATAAGCAAGTGGAAATCAAGTTTTCCATAGGGAACTACAGAGATAAAGTTTTATGTGATGTAGTGCCTATGGAAGCTTGCCATATCTTATTAGGGAGGTGATGGCATTTTCATGTGTTCTTCTTGAATCAAAGTAGAAATAGATGGAGCGGAAGCAATGGGTGAGTGAAACAAGACCCTCCTAGGAGTTGTGTTGGTCTTGAAGGTGCATGGTGAGTATGGATTGAGTGGTTCGGCCAGCTCAAGGGAGAAGGTGAAAGGATTGAAGTTTATAGCCTAGATTTCTAGGAGGAGTAAAGCTTGTGCACAAAAAAATGGCAGCATAACATTACTCAAATAAACTTGAAAATACATGAGGTAGGCCTCCTTATTTATAGATTTAGGAGCCTTGGTGAGCAAGCTTAAAGGGTAGGGATGGAAATACAAAAAGTGGGGCTGCCTAGGGTATTGACTTTAGTCAAACCACACCATCATCCTAATATTCTAGAAGATAGGTCAAAAATGCAACATTTGATAGTACACACCCCCCCTCCTTCTTTTGCTAAAGGCACCTATTTGCTAGCACACCCCTCCTTCTATTGCTAAGGGCACCTTTTTGATAGCACACCCCTAAGTGAGCAAGTTTTGCTTTCTACACTACACTAATCTACTAAGGCACCCCCTCCCCCTTTGGGCCTTTATGAAACATGTACAAGGATCTCTCTCTTCATCCATCCGTGGCTTCTTCTCTGTGTGCTTGGATATGTTTAGCCATGGATCTTGTGAGAGGTCCTAGACGGTCTAGCTCCATGGATAGCCTCCCTCCTTCACGTTCTAGACGCTCACTTCCTGGAGCTAGACGCTCCTTTTGGTCTAGACGGTCTTCTTGGTTTGGGCCTTGGCTTCCTTGGCTAGATGTGCTTGGCCCTCCTCCATCAGGAGGCCATGGCAATTTGACAAGAAAACCTTGCATGATGGTCTCACTAACGAGATTTCCTTCACCCATAAATATAAGAAGTTTGTACTTAGTCCTTTACCACATTCTCAAGTGGTGAAAGACCAAATACAAATGAAACAAAAGAGGGAGGAGGAAAACAAAAAAAAAAAGAGTGCTAGAAAAAGAGAAAATCCTTAGGGATAGGAAGGCGTGGGAGAAGAGTGTTCCTTCCCACAAGGTTGGTCTACAAGAAAAGCCTTTTGAAAATGTTTTAGAAAACTTGCTTCTTGTTGAACAACCAAGCCTTATCTTTTGTAAAGGAGCACTTACATGCACTGCCACAAGTAATGAACTCATGGTTTTACCTCCTCAAATAGAAAACCTTTTGAGTGAATTTGACGATCTATTCTCACAAGAAGGACCCAATGGGCTTCCTCCTCTTAGGGGGATAGAACATCAAATTGACTTCATTCCGGGGGCAAGCCTACCCAATAGGCCTGCTTATAGAACCAACCCCGAGGAAACAAAGGAGATAGAATCACAAGTTCAAGACTTGTTGGAGAAGGGTTGGGTTCAAAAGAGTCTAAGCCCTTGTGTTGTACCTGTCTTGTTGGTGCCCAAAAAAAGATGGAAAATGGCGCATGTGTTGTGATTGTAGAGCAATCAACAACATCACCATCAAGTATAGGCATCCAATCCCAAGGCTTGATGATATGCTTGATGAATTGCATGGGTCAACTCTATTCTCCAAAACTGACCTTAAAAGTGGATATCACCAAATTCGAATCAAGGAGGGTGATGAGTGGAAAACCGCTTTTAAGATCAAATTTGGATTATATGAGTGGTTGGTGATGCCCTTTGGACTCACTAACGCTCCAAGCACATTCATGAGGCTTATGAATCACACCTTGAGGGATTGTATAGGTAAATATGTAGTAGTTTACTTTGATGATATCTTAGTATATAGTAAAACCCTAGAAGACCATCTAAGTCACCTTAGGGAAGTCTTTCTAGTTCTTAGGAAAAATAGTCTTTTTGCAAATAGGGATAAGTGTACCTTTGGTGTAGATAGTGTAGTCTTTTTAGGCTTTATAGTAAACAAAAAGGGGGTGCATGTAGATCCCGAGAAAATCAAAGCCATCCAAGAGTGGCCAACTCCACAAAATGTAAGTGATGTAAGAAGTTTTCATGGGTTAGCTAGCTTCTATAGAAGGTTTGTGCCTAATTTTTCTAGCCTAGCTTCGCCTTTGAATGAACTTGTTAAAAAAGATGTTGCATTTTGTTGGAATGAAAAGCATGAGCAAGCCTTTCAAAGGCTAAAAGCTCAACTCACCAATGCACCCATCCTATCTCTCCCAAATTTTTCCAAAACTTTTGAGATAGAGTGTGATGCATCGGGAGTAGGCATAGGCGCGGTATTGTTGCAAGGTGGACACCCCATTGCTTATTTTAGTGAAAAACTCCATGGTGCCACCTTCAACTACCCCACTTATGACAAAGAGCTCTATGCTCTTGTGAGAGCCCTAAAGACTTGGGAACACTATCTTGTGTCCAAAGAATTTGTTATCCATAGTGATCACGAGTCTTTAAAATATTTAAAGGGCCAACACAAGCTCAATAAGAGACATGCAAAATGGATGGAATTTCTTGAACAATTTCCTTATGTAATCAAATACAAGAAAGGAAGCACCAATATAGTGGCCGATGCTCTTTCAAGACACCACACACTCTTTTCAAAATTGGGTGCCCAAATTCTTGGATTTGACCACATAAGAGAGCTTTACCAAGAAGATCAAGAACTTTCATCCATCTATGCCCAATGTCTACATAGAGCGCAAGGAGGTTACTATGTGTCCGAGGGATATCTTTTTAAAGAAGGAAAACTTTGCATTCCTCAAGGAACACATAGAAAACTCCTTGTCAAAGAATCACATGAAGGGGGACTCATGGGCCATTTTGGAGTTGATAAGACTCTAGATCTTTTGAAAGCAAATTTTGTTGGCCACACATGAGGAAAGATGTCCAACGCCATTGCTCTAGATGTATCTCATGTTTAAAAGCAAAGTCTAGAACAATGCCGCATGGACTCTACACCCCTTTGCCGATTGCAAATGCTCCTTGGGAAGACATTAGCATGGATTTCATTTTAGGACTTCCTAGGACTGCAAGAGGCCATGACTCTATCTTTGTGGTAGTGGACCGTTTTAGCAAAATGTCTCACTTTATTCCATGCCACAAAGTAGATGATGCTCAAAATATTTCTAAACTCTTCTTTAGAGAAGTGGTGAGACTCCATGGTCTCCCTAGAAGTATAGTGTCCGATAGAGATCCCAAGTTTATAAGTCACTTTTGGAAAACTCTTTGGGGTAAACTTGGAACAAGACTACAATTTTCAACTTCTTGTCATCCTCAAACGGATGGGCAAACCGAAGTAGTCAATAGATCTCTTGGAACTATGCTTAGGGCTATCATGAAGGGCAGCCACAAATCTTGGGATGAGTACCTTCCCCACATTGAATTTGCTTACAATAGAGTAGTTCACAAGACTACTAATGCTTCTCCTTTTGAGGTAGTATATGGTTTTAATCCTCTCACGCCCATGGATTTAATTCCCCTTCCTAATCCACAAGATTTTGTGCATAAGGAAGGAGTAATCAAGGCTGATTTTGTCAAGAAAATGCATGAGAAGATTAAAATTCAAATACAACAACAAAAATGAGAAGTACACAAAACACAACAACAAAGGGAAGAGAGAAATAATTTTTGAGGAAGGAGACTTAGTTTGGCTTCATCTTCGAAAAGATAGATTTCCAAATCAAAGGAAGTCCAAACTAAGTCCCCGAGGTGATGGACCCTTCCAAATCCTTAAGCGAGTCAACAACAATGCGTATAAATTGGACCTACCTCTTGAATATGGAGTACATGACACATTTAATGTAATTGATCTTTCTCCATTTGTAGGTACCAATGACGATGACGAACTGGATTTGAGGACAAATCCTTTCCAAGGGGGAGGGGATGATGGAGGAGGCCCAAGCACATCTAGCCAAGGAAGCCAAGGCCCAAACCAAGAAGACCGTCTAGACCAAGAGGAGCGTCTAGCTCCAAGAAGTGAGCGTCTAGAACGTGAAGGAGGGAGGCTATCCATGGAGCTAGACCGTCTAGGACCTCTCACAAGATCCATGGCTAAACATATCCAAGCACACATAGAAGAAGCCACGGATGGAAGAGAGAGATCCTTGTACATGTTTCATAAAGGCCCAAAGGGGGAGGGGGTGCTTAGTAGATAGGATAGTGTAGAAAGCACTTTGGATGAAAACATTCTAGAAGCTAGGTTGGTATGACCGGTCATGGCACCTTAGATTTTAGAATTAATTTTGGTTTTTTTTTTATTAAAATGTAGCTTGCACCTCAAGTCCCAAATAGCCTATAAATAGGAAGGCTATCTCTTTGTATTTGACAAGTTTATTTGAGTAATGTTATGCTGCCATTTTTGTGCACAAGCTTTACTCCTCCTAGAAATCTAGGCTATAAACTTCAATCCTTTCACCTTCTCCCTTGAGCTGGCCGAACCACTCAACCCATACTCACCATGCACCTTCAAGACCAACACAACTCCTAGGAGGGTCTTGTTTCACTCACCCATTGCTTCCGCTCCATCTATTTCTACTTTGATTCAAGAAGAACACATGAAAATGCCATAAAGAATGGAAGAAGAAAAATGGAAGAAGAAGATCGGAAGAAGAAGAAGATCGGAAGAAGAAGAATGGAAGACAAAGATCGGAAGAAGAAGAATGGAAGAAGAAGATCGGAAGTGGAAGAACGAAAGAAGAATGGAAGAAGAAGATCAGAAGAAAAGAATGGAAGAAAAAAAAAAGGAAGAAAAATATCGGAAGAAGAAGAATGGCAGAAGAAGACCGGAAGAAGAAGAAGAAGGGAAGAAGAAGATCGTAAGAAGAAAGGAAGAAGAAAGTTAGAAAAAGAAGAATGGAAGAAGAAGAATGGAAGAAGAAGATCGGAAGAAGAAGAATGGAAGAAGAACATCGGAACAAGAAGAATGGAAGAAGAACATCAGAAGAAGAAGAATGGAAGAAGAAGATCGGAAGAAGAAGAATGGAAGAAGAAGATCGGAAGAAGAAGAATGGAAGAATAACATCGGAAAAAGAAGAATGGAAGATGCAGATCGGAAGAAGAAGAATGGAAGAAGAAGAATGGAAGAAGAAGATCGGAAGAAGAAGATCGGAAGAAGAAGAATGGAAGAAGAAGATCGGAAGAAGAAGAATGGAAGAAGAAGATCGGAAGAAGAAGAATGGAAGAAGAGGAATGGAAGAAGAAGATCCGAAGAAGACGAATGGAAGAAGAAGATCGGAATAAGAAGAATGGAAGAAGAAGATCGGAACAAGCAAAATGGCAGAAGAAGAATGGACGAAAAAGATCAGAAGAAGAAGAACGGCAGAAGAAGATCGTAAGAAGAAGAATGGAAGAAGAAGATCGAAAAAAGAAGAATGGAAGAAGAAGATCGAAAGCAGAAGAATGGAAGAAGAAGATCGGAAGAAGAAGATCGGAAGTGGAAGAATGGAAGAAAATGGGAGGAAAAAAATTGGAAGAAGAAGATCGGAAGAAGAAGAAAGGAAGAAGAAGATCAGAAGAAGAAGAATGGAAGAAGAAGATCGGAAGAAGAAGAGTGGAAGAAGATCGGAAGTGGAAGAATGGAAGAAGTAGAAGGGAAGAAGAAGATCGGAAGAAGAAGAAATGAAGAAGAAGATCGGAGGAAGAAGACTGGAAGAAGAAGATCGGAAGTGGAAGAATGGAAGAAGAAGAATGGAAGAAGAAGATGGGAGGAAGAAGAATGGAAGAAGAAGATCGGAAGAAGAAGAATGGAAGAAGAAGATCGGCGGAAGAAGAAGATCGGAAGAAGAAGAATGGAAGAAGAAGATCGGAAGAAGTAGAATGGAAGAAGAAGATCGGAACAAGAAGAATGGAAGAAGAAGATCGGAAGAAGAAGAATGGTAGAAGAAGATCGGAAGAACAAGAATGGAAGAAGAAGATCGGAAGAAGAAGAATGGAAGAAGATGATCGGAAGAAGAAGAATGGAAGAAGAAGATCGGAAGTGGAAGAATGAAGAAGAAGAATGGAAGAAGAAGATTGGTAGAAGAAGAATGGAAGAAGAGGATCGGAAGAAGAAGAATGGAAGAAGAAGATCGGAAGTGGAAGAATGGAAGAAGAAGAATGGAAGAAGAAGATCGAAAGAAGAAGAATGGAAGAAGAAGATCGGAAGAAGAAGAATGGAGGAAGAAGATTGGAAGAAGAAGATCGGAAGAAGAAGAATGGAAGATGAAGATCAAAAGAAGAACAAAGTTTTGGTTAGATGAAGATCTAAGTGAGTTGAAAAAGTTTTTCTAAGAGTTGGAGATTGCTTAGAGTTTTGGTTGATCAAAGTACTGAGATAGGATTCACTTGTACTGATTTCAGATTGCTTCTGTAACAAGTGTAATCCTTGTAATTCTGTGAACATTCGTTTGTGCTGTTGCTAAGAAGAGCTGTGTGTTCTTGAGGGGATCAAGATCAGCTTTCTTAGTGTGGTGTGCTGACCATGGAAAGTGTGTTTCTTGAGGGTGTTCAAGGTCACTTTCTTGGTTGTGTGTAAGTAATCTAGTGTTGATTGCTTAGTGGATTTCCTCAGGGTTTTTGAGAAGACTGGATGTAGCTCTGGGTTGGAGTGAACCAGTATAAACATCTGTGTACAATCTCTCTATCCCTATCTCTTTAATTTCAGTTTATTTGTTGTTTGCTGGTATAAACAACCGATTGTTTCGAAGAAACAACCGATTGTTTTCCTGGCAGTGCTGTATTGCTTGCTGTTTTGGCAAACTGAATTGCTTAATCATTTGATTTCTGAAAGATATTCATTCTAACTTGGAAAAGTTTGCGAAAACCTCTTTAAACAATTCACCCCCCCTCTAGTTTAAAGCCATCTTTCCTAACAATTGGTATCAGAGCTTGGTTCTTGAAAGTCATTCAAGTTGATCCTAAAATCTTTTAAAATGGCTGATAGACTACCTTTTGGGGAAGGTGCTTCAATAAACAGACCACCCTTGTTTTGTGGTTTGAATTACCAGTTTTGGAAAGTTAGAATGAAAATATTCATGGAATCTCTTGACAAAGGAATTTGGGATGCAATTGAAAATGGTCCTTTTATACAAAAGTTTGAAAAAGATGGTTCTGTCATTGAGAAGCCATGGTCTCAATGGACTGATGCAGAAAGCAAAAAGGCCAAATTTGATTGCATTGCCAAAAATATTATAACCTCTGCTTTAAATTCTGATGAGTTTTTCAGGGTATCACAATGTAAATTGTAACATCCCGCCAAATTCTTTTCATAATTATAGAATGAAATAGAGATAAAATGATAATATTGAAGTGAACATAATCGTATATATGTAATGAAGTTTTCTCCTCGCAGGGAGTTTAATACAAAGTCGGTCAGTTTTCCAAAAACGTAAATGAAATACAGCAAAATAAAAAGAAACAGGCGATCTCCCAACAGGATGGGCGATCTCCTATCAGAAAATGGCGATCTCCTATCAGACAATAGAAAAAGGTGATCGCCTAACAGAAACATAAATGGGCGATCTCCTTCCGGCGACCACTCACTGAGGAACTCTACCACCTGCAACCTCGTCTGCTCCCGTGCAAAAATACACGATCATCACAGGTTTAAGCAAACAATCACAATACCAGATAAAAGGGTAAGCTAGATGTTTCAAAAACTTAAAATCAATAGAAAACATAAATCTTCACACCATTCATGATCCATATCAATTACCACCATTAACATTCCCATATTCCACATAGCTCGTCAAGTGTCTCTTTGCTACATTCAGTATTCAAGATTCACACGTCAGACTTTCCACTGACTCACAATGCATAGACACATGACTCTACTTCCGGATTGACTCGTGCGTTGACTCAGGCTCAGAGATCTGCACCTGTCATACCATACCACTGTGAAATCCACACAGGGTCGTTGTGAAATCCACACAGCCATGCGCATATATAATCTCAATGTCAATAATTCTCTCGGTATGACAGGGTTAATTCATATAACAGGCCGAGCTCGTTCTTTTTCACACTACTCGCCCATTCATATGAACCTCCTCCGACTCTCCACAACTGAATAACTTCATCTACGTGATTCCATTATATCAGCAGAGTCAGGATATCTCCTTCTAGACAAGCCCCTAGTCAATACACCTATACACGATCTTACACGGTATTTCCTTTCCTGAAAATACTATGCCTTGATCCCACATTCACAACATTCAAAACATCATACCAATCAAATGAATGATTCAAATCACCGCAACAATCATTGCAAAGGTTCAAACTTTCGAATATCACCTTTAAATCTCAAGCAGTCTCAAAATACCACCAAAAACAGGGGAGTTCGCAAAACAACGCCAAAACCGGCGATCTGATTCAAAAGCAGGGGATTTCGAAATCTGTATTTAAAACCGGCGACTACGTCGCCCAACCACATAGAAACAGAACATCAACGAAACAGAATATGAAACCGGCGACCACGTCGCCCTCATTTCAGAAAACAACCATTCTACGGCTTTTATTGAAAATAAAGCTAGCTTCCCTTACCTGGACTTGCGTAAAACCTCACTTCTAGCTCTAACCCACCGAACTTAAGGATGCTCGACCTCTGCCTAAGTGTTCTGATCTGGAGAACTTGCAGAGAACCTCCCAGGTGCTCTATGGCAGTCGTCGATAGCTAAGCAGGGACGTGATAAGGCCTGAATGGCAGAGTGAAGGAGAGAAAAGAGAAGGATGAAGGTAACTCACTCACTCACTCTGTCACTCTTGAACCGTAGCCCTTCTTTGCCTCTCAGAAGTGAGCTTTTAAATCTAACTCAACTTGCCCAGAAATGCCGCTGCCTCCACCCACTCTGCAGGAAAGGTTGCGTGTACGCTTCCCTGAACAGTACGACTACGCATGCCTCTGCGCAGGCTAACACTCTGAGGTCACTATTCTGAACCACCCTTTTTGTCTACGTGGCGCGCGTGCAGGACGTTTCATGCTGGGAGTCTGGGTCCCACCTTCTCTGTGTGCAACTCGACATCACGCGATAACCTTTCACCGATGACCACTTGCGCGAAGACTATCCACCGATGACCTCTTGCGCGAAGGCTATCCACCGATGACCTCTCGTGCGAAGACTATCCACCGATGACCTCTCGCGCGAAGACTATCCACCGATGACCTCTCGCGCGAAGGCTATCCACCGATGACCTCTCGCGCGAAGACTATCCACCGATGACTTATCCTGGACGACGACCGCTGTCTCACCCTGGTGGACCACCGATGTCTCTCTCTGGAAGACGACCGATGTCCACATGGCTCTTGCCCTGGCGATGCCCGCATGTCCCGCGCCTGGCGACGCCCGCATGCCTTGCGCCCTGGTGATGACCGCATGCCTCGCGCCATGGCGATACCCGACGAAAATCGTCACGTCTTCCCGAAGGTTTTTCATTCCACTATGTTACGTCCAAAGTATCATCTCCACATGACTCGGTGACGTCGGTAGCTTCACATTTCCAAGAGTAGATCAGCACCACTCTTCGTGCGCCCATGCATGCAACACTAAGGGCGATCTCTTCTACTCAAGCATAGAGCTTCGCATGCACAGCGTATCTAAGGCTCAACCCACACCTTGATACGCGTGGTTGTTGGAACCCACTCTGGTTGATCCAGTATCTTGACCACGTACTACGTGCACTCCCGTCGATCACGTACGCCCTAGACGATTGGCGGTCATGTCTCCTCTAGGCAACAGGCGATTATGTCCCAGAGAAGTCGGAGATCGCCTCCGTCTTCAATAACGGCGATCTCGTAGAAGACTTCTTAGCTACACTTTTCTTCCTTTTCTCTTCTTGATCTACATGCCAGCCGACCGATCTCTACCAGCTGACCCCAGACCTTGGGCGACGTCCGATGCCCGACTACTACGAAACTTCATTTACCAACTCTTTGTATTTTAAATAATGACATCTTCTGAAATTATTTAAATATAACACTTTTATTCCAATTTAATTTTACAGGTCCTTACATAAATCATCAAAGGAAATGTGGGATACTTTGGAGGTCACTCATGAAGGAACAAATGAAGTTAAAAGAGCTAGAAAGCATGCTCTAATCCAAGAGTATGAAATGTTCAGAATGCTTAAAGGTGAAACAATTGCTGAAGTACAGAAAAGGTTTACTCATATCATCAATCACCTTATGAGCCTAGACAAGACTTTTGACAAAGAAGAGCTAAATATCAAGATCTTGAAATGTCTTGATAGAGCATGGCAACCAAAGGTAACAGCAATTTCTGAATCTAAAGATCTAACATCCTTAAGTGTTGCTTCTTTGTTTGGAAAGCTTAGGGAACATGAGCTAGAGATGAATAGACTCAATGTTCAAGAGAATCAAGATAAGCACACAAGGAGCATAGCCTTGAAAGCATCCAAACACAAGGGAAAGCAAGATTCAAGTGATGATAGTGATGAGGAAAATCTGAGTTTGCTGTCAAGAAAATTCAGCAAATTCCTAAAGAGAAACCGCAACAAAGACAACAACAAGGATAGGTATGGAAACAAGAAATCCAATGATTTAAATTCAAATAACTATACTTGTTTTGGTTGTGGTGAGCAAGGTCACATAAAGGCAGATTGTCCCAACAAGAGCAAGGAGAAAAAGACAAGCTATAAGGAGAAGAAAGGAAAGACAAAAAGAGCCTACATAGCTTGGGATGAAAATGAAGTGTCTTCATCAAGTTCCTCATCAAGTGAAGATGAAAAAGCCAACATATGTTTAGTGGCTGAGGATGATGATGATGCTTGCAGTTCAAGTGAGGTAAGTTCTTGTGCTTCCTTAAATGAACAAAATTATTGTGAATTGCTTGAAGCTTTTCAAGAAACACATGATGAAGCTAATCGATTGGTGCTTTCAAACAACCGATTGAGAGATCTTAACAATGGGCTTGAAAAGAGAGTTAAATCACTTGAAGAGGATCTGAGAAAAGCAAAAATTGATTTTGAAAAGATGGAAAATCATTTCAAAAACACCTCTTGTAAGTGTGATACTCTCATTTGTGAAAATTGTGAAAATCTTGAGAAAAAGGTTCAATATCTTGTTGAAACTGTGGACAAGCTTTCAAAAGGGAAATCAAACTTTGAGAATGTCTTGGCATCTCAAAGTTGTGTTTTTGGAAAGGCTGGTTTAGGCTTCAATCCACAGAACAAGCAAGATAGGTTTTCAAAAAGTTTTTTAAGAAAACCAGAAAAACAACTGATTGTTAAGACGAAACAATCGATTGTTACATGCTTTTATTGCATGAAAAAGGGCCATTCGGTTAGATTCTGCAAAATAAGAAAGTTTTCTGTTCCAAGAGGCTACATGAAATGGATCCCTAAAGGATGTGAGGTTCCAAGTGTGAAAAAGAAAACAATTGGACCCACATTTGTGAAAGGACCAAATCTTGTTGCTTGAACTAATGTTTGTGCAGGAAAATAAATAGAAAAAGAGGAGCTGAGCCAACTGGTTAGACTGTTAAAGACAAAGGGCAATCATTGAAGCTGAATCAATGCTTTGCAGAAGGTCAATTCAATGAAAAGAAGCGTTCTTGATCAACAAGCAATTGGCTCATTGAGGAATCAACACAAGGATGAGATTTTTTCTTTTACTGTCCTCTATTTTAGTATTAAAGTTCTTTCCTTTGTTTTATCCCTCTTTGGTCAATGTTATCTGTTGTTAGCTACTTCTGTTTTTGGTTAAAATTTCTTAAAATCAAGTTTTAACTGCTGCAGAAAAACAACCGATTGTTTCTTCGAAACAACCGATTGTTTTGGGTCTGACAGCACTGTGAGAAAATTGATTTAATTCTATTTTTGGATTTCTATTCGTTGCAGATCATTTCAAATAGAGAATCTTGGTCAATGGTACTGTGATTGAATGCTGAACAAGTTCAGAAAAGAAGTTACAACTATCATAAAGGAAAATATTCCAAAATCTTGGAAATTCAAGTGCCTTAATGACTAGTCAAAGTCCACATGTGAAGACCATGTGATTTTCAGCTTTTTCTGACATGTTCTGTGCAGAACAGTCTTCTCTCTCTGAAAATCAGGTACCCATTGAATGGAATTAATTATAAAATTGGTTTTCGGATGGTTATAAAATCAGGTGCAGATGAACAACCAATTGCAACATCTCTTGCAACATCTCTTGCACCATCTCTTGAGAAAAACTGTAAAGAAGAGCTGCCCTCTGTTTTCTCATCTCTGCTGCCATGGAATCAACTCCTCCCACTTCTGGAAGGATCAAAATCAAAGCTGTAAGGTCTGGAGGAAGGCTGGAAGGATGGTTTTTTGGAGATAAAGATCTCATAGAAAAATATAGATATGAGACAAGTCTCAAGAAAATCAACAACCCCAAGGTTGTGAGTTTTGATTGGCTGAAAAGTCAAAAGCTGGACAATGTGAGGAAACTTCTCAAAGATCAGTATCTCAGAAGGTTTCTGGAGATGAAGGGCAACATATATCCAGACATGGTGAAGGTCTTCTACACCAATTTGAAATTTGAGGGAAACAACCTAGTTTCTCATGTAAAAGGTGTGGACATGGAGATAACCCATGAGGTTTGGGCTGCTGTTGCTGGACTCAAGTTTTCTGGACTGCGAATCAGCAAAGGCGATCTTGGTGTGGTGGAGGATTTCAACAAAATTCAGTTTTACAGAAGCTGTTTGAAAAACACTCAAGCTCAAGTGAGTGCATGCTCAATTGGAGGGTTGAAACTGGATGAGAGGCTGCTTGCTCTCATTGTGACATGGATTCTAACTCCAAGGGGGAGCAACCATTCTGTTTTGACTGAAGAAGATCTGGTTTACATCTTCTGCATCACCAAGAAGGTCAAGCTAAATTGGATCCACATCATCAAAGAGCACATGCAAAAAGCAATGAGGTTGGGTGACTATCACTATCCCTATGCTATTTTGATATCTAAATTCCTAAACTATTTTGAAGTTAATCTGGAAGATGAGACTTCTGAGCTGGTCAAGTCAACTCAAGAGTTGAATAATGGATCACTCAGCAAGATGGGGTTTACAAAAATAGGTGAAAAATGGATAAGCAAGGATGGTGATCATGGTGCCTCCTCTAGTGGTGGTGCTCAAGAAGAACCTACAGATATGGATGTTGAACATGAAGATCCAACAGGAGGGTTTCAAGATGCTGGACCCAGTGCAGCTGCTGAACATCCAGAAGAAAGGATTCAATCAATGTCACCTTTTGAAAGGTTCATGATGAATAGGATGGATAGCTTTGCTGAAAACCAAAGAAACCTCCATGATCTGTGTGTTAGCAATTTCCAGAGGTTTGATACCAGGTTTGACAACATGGATGCAAGGTTCATGAGCCTGGATGAACAAATTGAAGCTGTTCAGAACCAAATCTTTGATCTTCAGTTTGGAGATAAGGAAGAATGAAGAAAAACAACCGATTGGATTGTCGAAACAATCGATTGTTTTTGCTGCTGTTGAAGTTTGATTTTCTTTCCTTTCCTTTTGCTGTTGCTTTTATGATTCTGATGTAATATGAACTTTTTATGGCTTTATCTCTTATATTTGTCTATTTGTGAAGACAAATAGGGGGAGATTTTATGCTTGTTTGCTTAGATGCTTGTTTAAGACTGCTTTTAGCTATTTTTACTGATATTAATTGTTTAAGCCTTAACTGTGTATATATTTTCTAACCAAATATCAGAGGTTCAATGTCTGCTAAAAGTTCGTTTGCAGGAACTGCTTCAGATTTAATCAGATCAACACAAGCATCAGGGATCAAGCATCAGGGATTTGTCTTCATCAAATAGGGGGAGATTGTTGAACCTAGTGGTGTTCAAGTTTTTGAAGAATCCAAATCCTTTGAAGGATGGTGAAGCTTTTGCTGTGCTTGCTGTTGCTGTGTTGGTTTAGTTAGGATCTGGGTAGTTTGAGTTGTGTAACTCAACCTTTGATTGAATCTAAAGCTCAAGCATCTCAACTTTCAAACAAAGTAAAGTGTTTTTCAAACTGAGTTAAAACAACCGATTGTTTTATCGAAACAACCGATTGTTTAAGCTTAGGTGTTTTGAAAACTGTTTTGAAGTGTGAAAATTGGTTAAGTAACAAAACAACCGATTGATTCGAGGAAACAATCGATTATTTGTTATGTTTTTATAACAGAAAACAATTTTGACTTTGACTGAGCTTTAAATGCTTTTAATTCATACGCTCCAGTCATTAAATGCTTTGACCAATCTTTCTAAAGCTATTAAGAGTTTGTTAAGATTTGATTACAAACATCTTCTTTATATATATACAGAAAAACAGATTTGAGTTGAGAAGAATCTAAGTGAGTTGAAAAAGTTTTTCTAAGAGTTGGAGATTGCTTAGAGTTTTGGTTGATCAAAGTGCTGAGATAGGATTCTCTTGTACTGATTTCAGATTGCTTCTGTAACAAGTGTAATCCTTGTAATTCTGTGAACATTCGTTTGTGCTGTTGCTAAGAAGAGCTGTGTGTTCTTGAGGGGATCAAGATCAGCTTTCTTAGTGTGGTGTGCTGACCAAGGAAAGTGTGTTTCTTGAGGGTGTTCAAGGTCACTTTCTTGGTTGTGTGTAAGTAATCTAGTGTTGATTGCTTAGTGGATTTCCTCAGGGTTTCTGAGAAGACTGGATGTAGCTCTGGGTTGGAGTGAACCAGTATAAACATCTGTGTACAATCTCTCTATCCCTATCTCTTTAATTTCAGTTTATTTGTTGTTTGCTGGTATAAACAACCGATTGTTTCGAAGAAACAACCGATTGTTTTCCTGGCAGTGCTGTATTGCTTGCTGTTTTGGCAAACTGAATTGCTTAATCATTTGATTTCTGAAAGATATTCATTCTAGCTTGGAAAAGTTTGCGAAAACCTCTTTAAATAATTCACCCCCCCTCTAGTTTAAAGCCATCTTTCCTAACAGAAGAATGGAAGAAGAAGATCGGAAGAAGAAGAATGGAAGAAGAAGATCAAAAGCAGAAGAATGGAAGAAGAAGATTGGAAGAAGAAGAATGTAAGAAGAAGATCGGAAGTGGAAGAATGGAAGAAGAAGTTGGGAGGAAGAAAATTGGAAGAAGAAGATCGGAAGACGAAGAAAGGAAGAAGAAGATCGGAAGAAGAAGAATGGAAGAAAAAGATCGGAAGAAGAAGAATGGAAGAAGATCGAAAGTGGAAGAATGGAAGAAGTAGAAGGGAAGAAGAAGATCGGAAGAAGAAGAAATGAAGAAGAAGATCGAAAGAAGAAGACTGGAAGAATAAGATCGGAAGTGAAAGAATGGAAGAAGAAGATGGGAGGAAGAAGAATGGAAGAAGAAGATCGGAAGAAGAAGAATGGAAGAAGAAGATCGGAAGAAGAAGAATGGAAGAAGAAGATCGGAAGAAGAAGTATGGAAGAAGAAGATCGGAAGAAGAAGAATGGAAGAAGAAGATCGGAAGAACAAGAATGGAAGAAGATGATCGGAAGAAGAAGAATGGAAGAAGAAGATCGGAAGTGGAAGAATGGAAGAAGAAAATCGAAAGAAGAGAAATGGAAGAAGAAGATCGGAAGAAGAAGAATCGAAGAAGAAGATTGGTAGGAGAAGAATGGAAGAAGAAGAATGGAAGAAGAAGATTGGTAGATGAAGAATTGAAGAAGAAGATCGCAAGAAGAAGAAGATCGGAAGAAGAAGAATGGAAGAAGAAGATCGGAGGTGGCAGAATGGAAGAAGAAGATGATCCGGTCGGTCATCCGTAGTCTATGACGTCAGCAGCTGATGACGACGTGGGTCAGTCACAGAGTGACGCGTGGCACGAGATAGCAGATGAACCAGGGTGGAGATCGTTCAAGAACGGCGATCATTGGTCAGCTACCGAGTGACCACCAGAAGATCGGTTCCTACTTGAGCGCCTTGAAGCAGAGCGCGAGAAGTGATGAAGCACTGATCAGTCATCGGTGCGTGCAGAGTGATCAGTCATCGGTGCATACAGAGTGATCAGTCATCGGTGCATGCAGAATGATCAGTCGTCGGAGGTTCCTTGCCAACACGTGTTAAACTGGGACCCAGGCTCCCAGCGAGAACGTTACTCAAGGACCTCGCCTGATTCCATAAGCAGAGCACGACAACGTGAAGAAGCGCCATCGGACATCGGCCAGGATGAGAGACACCTCGATCATCGGTGTGTGTTGAGGTGACATCGGCCACGTGATGTGAACAACGCAACCAAAGATCAGTAAAGTGCCCAGAGGCAGGGAGCGGCCTTAGTCGCGAGACGACCACGCATGAAGATGAGAAGACGCAGTTAGGTGCAGAATCCTGCTGGGACGAGAACCCATCAAGGTTAGAGTCTCCCAGTAGGGTTGCATGCCTGCCACGTGGACCGTGAAGATGTTCCCAGAGAATAGGTAGGGCAGATAGGCACAGAATTCGAAGGGTACAGAGGTACCCACGCAGCCTCCCCTGTCAGACTTTGCACTCAAGTGAAGAAGGCTGGCACGCAAGGTAGCCCTGGGGAGTGGAAACGATAGTGCAGAGTAATCAAGTGGCCCTAGAGGTAGCCAGTAGGGGCTACACGGGTTTATATGAGGAAGAAGAACACCAAACCAGGTATGCAGTCTTTGCCTCGAGAATACACAACACAAAACCAAGAGCACTCAGTTTTCGAATCAAAGAGGACTGAGGGCACACACACACGGTCTCACACAGAGAGATCTGAGAAAGAGTTTTGGTGTTCCCGTTGCCTGACTTGAGCGTCGGAGCTACAACGGCCGCTAGAGGCGCCGTTTGTGTGTTTTGCAGGCATCGTTTGGAGTTCCGGCGAAGGTTCCTGGAACCTCCTTGCAGAACGCGCAGCACTTAGAAAGCTAGACGAAGGAGTGACGAGGCATTTTCCCCACGCTCGAGTCCGCGGCGAGATCATTTGGCGCCCACCGTGGGGCACGAAGTAAAACAAAGCCCCCATACACAAGAACGAGGGTAGAAATCGCACAGATGAGTAGAAGAACCAGACAAACGACACCTCCACCATCTGCTGAAGAAGGAGTTGTTACCATGGCGCAGGTCATGGAGATGATGCGCGCGCTGCAAGAGAATGTCGCAGCATCGAGAGCTGAGCAAGAGAAGATGCATGCAGAGCTGACTGCATCGCATAGCAGAAATGAAGAGCTGAACCGCGTGAACAAGGAGTTGCGTAGGGAATTGCAGGCGCAGAATGAGCGCGTATTCGAAGATAGAACGTCGATGCCGCCGTCGCCCCCTAGAGCATTTCCTATGCCTTTCTCCCCCGAGATCATGAACACAGTGGTGCCTCCCAACCTGGTGGGGGTGAAGGCGTCGTTCACGGGGGTGGAAGACCCAGAAGCACATTTGACAGCCTTCCACACTCAGATGATGCTGTCTGGAGGTTCAGACGCAGTGTACTGCAAAATGTTTATGAGCACGCTGAGTGGAGTAGCTATGGAGTGGTTCGTGAGCCTGCCGGAGGGCCACATCACCTCCTTCCATCAGTTCTCAAAGCTATTCACGGAGCAGTATATAGTCAACAGAGCGCCGCCGGTGGTAACTTACGACCTGTTCGACGTGCGCCAGAACCAGGGGGAGTCGCTGAAGGACTTCCTCAACCGCTTTGGTGCGCAGGTGGTGAGATTGCCCAGCAAGGATGAGAGCATGCTGGTGCATGCATTCAAGAAAGGCGTGCTACCTGGCCCTTTCAGTGAATCGCTCATCAGAAGCCACCCTGCCACCTTTGCTGAGATTCGGCGACGAGTGGTGGCGCACATAGTAGCGGAGACAGAGGTCTCTGAGAAGAGAGGCAGCACTGTGCCGATGAAGCCGCGTGGAGCTCAGGGGAAGCAGCAGCAGCAGGTGCGGGTGTATGAGGCCAAGGAAGGGAGGAAGGCGTAGGTGAGGCCTCGTCCCTATGCACCCAGGAAGGTCTAGCCTAGGGGGCATGCAAGGGAGAACAACACACCCCCTAGGTATGATTTCGTGATAGAGTTGGCAGAGCTGATCGCCATCCCTACCGTGGCTGTAAGACTCCAAGTACCAGAGAGAACCGACAAGGTACTTGGAAGCAAGAAGGATGAGTGGTATGAATTCCACCAAGCTTATGGACACACGCTCCACACCTGCCTGGCGTTGGGGCATCAACTTGCTGAGTTGGTGAAGACAGGATTCCTGACCGATTACCTGCGAGGGACACAAGGTGATCGCGCTTCGGGGTCCCAGGCAGGTGACCAGCAACATGAAATCCTTGTGCACGGGGAAGTGAGGTGATGGAAGATGCTACGCTGGGGGGGCTCCCAAGTAGTTCAGGTGGGAGCTGAAGCAGAGGGCATGATCGCCCCTCATGAGTAAAGCATCCCAGGTCGATCATCGCCCATCCAGAGTAGATGAATCGTTGGAGAACGGAGCTTATCGTCTGGAGACCCTAGGTGGAGCAGCTATCGCCGAGACGTGGAACGGTACACATTTGAAAGTTCCACTTTAGTTAAGTTGTAAAGTAGATACGTTCTTGCACTGCACACTCAATGTATATACTGTAAATAGTTGAGCAAATCAGGGGGCACTCTTTTCCCTGATGAGGGTTTTTAACGAGGCCACCCAATAAAAAAGATTTCAGTATGTCAAGTGTGCACATGTTTCCCAGTTTCAAGTTCTGCTTGCCCCAGATGCAAGTGCAAGTGATCGGTTGGAGCTTGCTCACCCCAGGCGCGAGTACGAACCACTGACCTATATTCTCCTCACCCCAGGAGTGAGTATAGGCGGCTAAAGTTTGGGAACTCGGGAGTACTAGTAAAACCAAGAGAGGGAAAGGGAAGATTTCGAGAAACGTCCAACAGGAACCAGACCTAAAGGTTGATGACCTCGGAGCAAGCAAGAGGGGTCACCAAGAAAAATTCTTCTTCCCCGAAGCAAGACATTATCTTCGCGTTAAAGCACCAAGAAGCAGAGCGCGATCAGTCGTCGGTGCACCCAAAGCAAGATCAGCAGTCGGTGCCTGTCGGGAGTGAGTACTTGGTCGGTGCATTGGTCATCGGGGTCTTGTTAACACGCGTTAAGCTGGGACCCAGGCTCCTAGCGAGAGCGTTACGCATGCACCTCGCATGATTCCAGAAGAAGATCGGTCATCGGGGTCTTGTTAACATGCGTTAAGCTGGGACCCAGGTTCCCAGCGAGAGCGTTACGCATGCACCTCGCATGATTCCAGAAGAAGAACTGCTTACCAGGGAACGTGCGATGAGACCATGCAGGCAGGGATGCGCCTAGGGAGTGCGCTTAGACAGCCACACCTGGCGCTCCCCTAGGAGCAGGCACCCACTCGGGGAACGTGCGGTGAGACCATGCAGGCAGGGATGCGCCTCGCGAGTGTGCTTAGACAGCCACCCCTGGTGCTCCCCTGGGAGCATGCACCCACTCAGTGAAGAAAGTCCTCACCCTCGACTTTATACAGCGGGGTGCAGGCAAAGAAAGTCCTCTACCTCTGCTTTCTACAGCAAGGTTGAGGCGAGAGAAAGTCCTCACCCTCGACTTTGTACAGCGGGGTGCAGGCGAAAGGAAGTCCTCACCCTCAACTTTGTACAGCGGGGTGCAGGCAGAGAAAGTCCTCACCCTTAACTTTGTACAGCGGGGTGCAGGTGAAAGGAAGTCCTCTCCCTCGACTTTGTGTAGCGAGGCATGGGTCGGAGGAGAAAGTCCTCACCCTCGACTTTATACAGCGGGGTGCAGGCAGAGAAAGTCCTCTACCTCTGCTTTTTACAGCAAGGTTGAGGCGAGAGAAAGTCCTCTTCCTCTGCTTCTTACGGCAAGGTTGAGGCAAAGGAACCAAGTCCTTATCCGCTGCTTCATACAGCAAGGTTAAGGCAACAGAGAAAGTCCTCACCTCGACTTTATACAGCGAGGCTGAGGCGAGATAAAAGGTCCTCACCTCGACTTTGTACAGCGAGGCTGGGGCGAGAGGAGAAAGACCTCACCTCGACTTCCTACAGCGGGGCTGAGGCAAGAGGGGTCATCAAGAAGCAGTCCTCTTCCCCAAAACACAAGCATCATCTTCAGAGGTCGGGTCCTCTATGCACTTAGCGCTGGAGTGACACGGATGTAATACGAAACTTGAAGGGCGGTGACTGATCGGTGGTGCGCTAACATGCTAGTCGGTGGTCGGTAGTAAAGCTCTGAGTAAGAAAGCTTCCCCAAACAAGCTCTTGGGCGATCAGTCAAAGCATTTAGACGCCATCAGGTCAGTCATCCAACATGAACTTATGCATAAAAGATTTATATACAAGTTTGTAGTAGAAAGAGAAATTACACAAAAGGAGAAGTGGCAAGGGAAGAAGCTCAAGGAGGAGGAATGAGCCTGCCATCGACCACTGAATGGTGGAGGCTAGGTTGGGTAGAGTCCAAGTCTGGCAGGACGCAGTGAACCTGCTGCAAGCCCATGGAACCCATCTATCAGAACCTCGGCACCAGCAGCCATGGTCTCAGGTACATCAGCTTCGAGCTCCTTCTTCTCTTTGGCAACGAAGACCACTTAGTCTCTTCGCTGAGAACAAGTTCACAGCTCGAGACTGGGGGGCTTGTGATCCGGTCAGTCATCCGTAGTCTATGACGTTAGCAGCTGATGACGACGTGGGTCAGTCACAGAGTGACGCGTGGCACGAGATAGCAGATGAACTAGGGTGGAGATCGTTCAAGAACGGCGATCAGTGGTCAGCTACCAAGTGACCACCAGAAGATCGGTTCCTACTTGAGCTCCTGGAAGCAGAGTGCGAGAAGTGATGAAGCACCGATCAGTCATCGGTGCATGCAGAGTGATCAGTCATCGGTGCATGCAGAGTGATCAGTCATCGGTGCATGCAGAATGATCAGTCGTCGGGGGTTCCTTGCCAACACGTGTTAAACTGGGACCCAGGCTCCCAGCGAGAACGTTACTCAAGGACCTCGCCTGATTCCATAAACAGAGCACGACAACGTGAAGAAGCGCCATCGGACATCGGCCAGGATGAGAGACACCTCGGTCATCGGTGTGTGTTGAGGTGACATCGGCCGCGCGATGTGAACAACGCAACCAAAGATCAGTAAAGCGCCCAGAGGCAGGGAGCGGCCTTAGTCGCGAGACGACCACGCATGAAGATGAGAAGACGCAGTTAGGTGCAGAATCCTGCTGGGACGAGAACCCATCAAGGACGTGAAGATGTTCCCAGAGAATAGGTAGGGCAGATAGGCATAGAAGTCGAAGGGTACAGAGGTACCCACGCAGCCTCCCCTGTCAGACTTTGCACTCAAGTGAAGAAGGCTGGCACGCAAGGTAGCCCTGGGGAGTGGAAACGATAGTGCAGAGTAATCAAGTGGCCCTAGAGGTAGCCAGTAGAGGCTACACGGGTTTATATGAGGAAGAAGAACACCAAACCAGGTATACAGTCTTTGCCTCAGAATACACAACACAAAACCAAGAGCACTCAGTTTTCGAATCAAAGAGGACTGAGGGCACACACACACGGTCTCACACAGAGAGATCTGAGAGAAAGTTTTGGTGTTCCCGTTGCCTGAATTGAGCGTCGGAGCTACAACGACCGCTAGAGGCGCCGTCTGTGTGTTTTGCAGGCATCGTTTGGAGTTCCGGCGAAGGTTCCTGGAACCTCCTTGCAGAACGCGCAGCAGTTAGAAAGCTAGAGGAAGGAGTGACGAGGCATTTTCCCCACGCTTGAGTCCGCGGCGAGATCAGGAGAAGAACGGAAGAAGAAGATCGGAAGAAGAAGAGTGGAAGAAGAAGATCGAAAGAAGAAGAACGAATGACAAAGATCGGAAGTAGAAGAATGGAAGAAGAAGATCGGAAGAAGAAGAATGGAAGAAGAAGATCGGAAGAAGAAGAATGGAAGAGAAAGATCGGAAGAAGAAGAATTGAAGAAGAAGATCGGAAGAAGAAGAATAGAGGAAGAAGATCGGAAGAAGAATAATGGCAGAAGAACATCGGAAGAAGAAGAATGGAAGAAGAAGATTGATCCGGTCGGTCATCGGTAGTCGATGACATCAGCGGCAGTTGACCACGTGGACCATTCACAGAGTAACACGTGGTAGTGGAAAGCAGGCGAAGCAGAGAGGCGATTACTCAGAATGATAATCGCCTGTCGCCTGTGATGTTGAGTAATCGCCTATCGCCTTGAGGTGAGTAATCGCCTATCGGCTGAGGATGAGTAATCGGTCATCGCCGGTATGGATGAGTAATCGCCCAGATTGCACATGATCGCCATGTGTTAAGGTTAGGAGATCAGGTGGTCAGCAAGTCGCCGAAAGAGCACATCGCCGGGTGTTTGAGAAGACTTGGCAAGCACTTGTTGTATGGTCTAAGTACAGAGGATAAGTGGCATATCTGCCACCATGTGTAGTGCGAGCGGCAATGCCCAGAGTAGCCTGCGTACTAAGCTACTCTCTGTGTGGATAACTTAGTCGCAGGGGCACAGTGGAAGTAACGTTTCAGCTGCAGACACTCCAGATGATGACACGTGTACGACCAGATGTTATCCACGTATCAGGAGGAATAACCGTCAGGAGAGAGAAAGACTCAGGTATATATACAAACTCTTAACGAAATTAGAAGAAAGGTTTTTATAGATTTTCATAGCTCACACATCTGAGAGTTTCAGTCACACACGGGTCTCACAGAGAGATTCAGATATATTTTTAGTGTTCCTGTTGCCTGACTTGAGCGTCGGAGCTACAACGGCCGCTAGAGGCACCGTCTGTGTGTTTTGCAGGCAGCGTTTGGAGTTCCGGCGGTGGTTCTTGGAGCGTTCCTGCAGAACAGAGGGCTAGACGAAGGAGTGACGAGGCAGTCCTCCACGTTCGAGTCAAGCGGCAAGATCATTAGGCGCCCACCGTGGGGGCCGTGTAAATCTGGTTCCCATCCACATCGCAGTTCTTGAAGTTTCTTGAGGTTTCTTGAAGTTTCTTGGAGCTTGTTGATCATTTCGTCGAGGTTTCTTGAAGTTACGTCGAAGTGCAGAGGAGATGAGTAGAAGAACCAGGCAAACCTCACCTGCGTCATCTGCTGAAGAAGGAGCTGTTACCATGGCGCAGGTAGTGGAGATGATGCGCGCGCTGCAAGATAGTGTCGCGGAATCGAGAGTTGAGCAAGAGACGATGCGTACAGAGCTGACTACATCGCAGGGAAGAAACGAAGAGTTGCACCGTATGAATGAAGAGCTGCGTGTAACATCCCGCCAAAATACTTTTCATAAATATAAAATGAATTAAAGGTAAGACAATAATATTTAAGTGAACATACGTATTTATATAAAATGAAGTTGCTCCTCACAGGGAGTTTAATACATAACCGGTCAAATTCTTTCAAAACTTAACAAAATACAGTCAAATACATCGAAACCGGCGATCTCCATACATAAACCGGCGATCTCCTAACAGAAGGCCCAAAACAGCCGATCTGCTATCAGGACAGAAAACAGGCGATCACCACAAAGAGATAGAAACAGGCGATCCCTTCCCCGGCGACCACTCACTAAGGAGCTCTACTTCCTGGTAGATCATCTGCTCCCGTGTAAATTATACACGATCATCACAGTTTTAAGAAAACAGCCACAGAACCAAAACATGCAGGGTAAGCTAGATATTTTAAAGAGAGTTTAAATATGAACTTTAAAATCAAGATAAAACAAATTCAAGATACCCACGTGAAACTATAGAGTTTCTCATTCCCTTCACCTGATCGCCAAGAAATCACACATTTCACAATATTTTCAAGAGTCGTTCTATTTCACATAATGCATCAAGTGTCTATCAATTTTCAATGTTTCTCATTTCTTATGTCAGACTTCCACTGATTTAACACACATAGACACACACCACACCACTGTAAAGTCCACACAGGACAGCAAGCAAAGTCCACACAGGACAGCAAGCAAAGTCCACACAGGACAGCAAGGAAAGTCCACACAGGACAGCAACCAAAGTCCACACAGGACAGCAAGTAAAGTCCACACAGGACAGCAAGGAAAGTCCACACAGGACAGCAAGGAAAGTCCACACAGGACAGCAACCAAAGTCCACACAGGACAGCAAGCAAAGTCCACACAGGACAGCAACCAAAGTCCACACAGGACAGCAAGCAAAGTCCACACAGGACAGCAAGGAAAGTCCACACAGGACAGCAACCAAAGTCCACACAGGACAGCAAGCAAAGTCCACACAGGACAGCAACCAAAGTCCACACAGGACAGCAAGCAAAGTCCACACAGGACAGCAAGGAAAGTCCACACAGGACAGCAACCAAAGTCCACACAGGACAGCAAGTAAAGTCCACACAGGACAGCAAGGAAAGTCCACACAGGACGGCAAGCAAAGTCCACACAGGACAGCTAAAGATCATCAATTCACCCAATGCACCATACAATACTTAAATGAACGATCTCAACCACAGCAACAAACGTATCCAGGTTCAGATTTTTCCAATAACACGTGCATTTCACATATCAAGCTCAAACAAGTTCAAAGCGACACTAAAACAGTGAGTTCGCAAACAACGCCAAAACCGGCGATCTGGTTCAAAAACAAGGTATTTCGAAGTCTGTATTTAAAACCGGCGACCACGTCGCCCAAACACATAGAACAGAGCATTCACGAAGATGAAAACGAAACCGGCGACCCCGTCGCCCTCACTTCAGAAACAGCTAATCTATGGCTTGTATTGAGAATGAAGGCTAGCTTCCCTTACCTGGACTTGCGCAAAACACCAAGAGCTCCAAAATCCACCGAGCTTAAAGGATGCCTTAGCTCTGTTTTCAGCGTTTGGTTCGTAGAACTTGCAGAGGACTTCCCAGGTGCTCTAATGGTGGTTGTTGCTCGTCGTACTCTTGTGTGAAGATGCCTGAACCGTAGCGCGAAGGAGAGAAATGGAGGAGAAAAGGAGGTAGCTCACTCTTTCGCTCTTGAACAACTGCAACGTTCCTTTCTCTCAGAAGTGCGTTTTTGCATCTTAAACCAACTTGTCCACAAAAGCCGCTGCCACTACCCACTCTGCAGGGAAGTTTGCGTGTACGCTGCACTGAACAGTACGTCTACGCGTGCCTCTGCGCATGCCAACATTCTGAGGTCACTATTCTGAACCACCCTTTTTGTCTACATGTCGCGCGTGCAGTACGTCTGATGTTGAGAGCCTGGGTCCCACCTTATCTGTGTGAAACTCGACATCGCGCGATAACCTTCCACCGATGACCGCTAGCGCGATGACTATCCACCGATGGCTCATCCTGGAGGACGACCGATGTCTCTCCCTGGAAAACGACCGATGTGTCCCTCATCCCGGCGATGACCGTCTGCCTCTCATACCGGCGATGACTGATTCCCCATCCTGGCAGACAACCGATGTTTGATCCTGGAGGACCACCGATGTGTCACCCTGGCAGACAACCGATGTCTCAACCTAGCAGACCACCGATGTGTCTCCCATCCTGGTCGATGACCGATGTTCCTCTCATCCTGTTGGCGTTCCCTTATCGCCCTTGTGTGTGACGAGAACACATCGCCTTACTGCTCAACGATGTCATATCGTCACACCTTGCTGAAGGTTCTTCATCCCACTATGTTACGTCCAAGGTATCACCTCCACATGGCTTGGTGACGTCGGTAGCTTCACATTTCCAAGAGTGGATCAGCACCACTCCTCTTGCGCCCATGCATGCAACACTAAGGGCGATCTCTTATGCTCAAGCATAGAGCCTCGCATGCACAGCGTATCTAAGGCTTAGCCCATACTTTGATACGCGTGGTTGTTGGAACCCACTCTAGTTGATCCAGTATCTTGACCACATACTGAGTGCACTTTCGGCGATCATGTGCACCATAGGCGGCAGGCGATCATGTGCAACCTACTCGACAGGCGATCATGCACTAACCAGGCGATCTCATAGGAGACTTCTTAGCTACACTTTTCTTCCTTTACTCTTCTTGATCCACATGTCTTCCTCGAGCACATCCACGTGATTACCTCACGATAAAGTCATCGCACCTGACTACTATGTTACTGCAATGGTAAGCCGACCGAACTCTACCAGCTGACCCCAGACCTTGGGCGACGTCCGAGGTCCGACCACTGAGAAACTTCATTTATCAGTTCTTTGTATTTTAAATAATAACATCTTCTGAAATTATTTAAATGTAACACTTTCATTCCAATTAAAGTTTCTAGGTCCTTACACTGCGTAGGGAATTGCAGGCGCAGAGGAAGCACCGATCAGTCATCGGTGTATACAGAGTGATCAGTCATCGGTGCATGCAGAGTGATCAGTCATCGGTGCATGCAGACTGATCAGTCGTCGGGGGTTCCTTGTCAACACGTGTTAAACTGGGACCCAGGCTCCCAGCGAGAACGTTACTCAAGGACCTCGCCTGATTCCCTAAGCAGAGCACGACAACGTGAAGAAGCGCCATCGGACATCGGCCAGGATGAGAGATACCTCGGTCATCGGTGTGTGTCGAGGTGACATCGGCCGCGCGATGTGAACAACGCAACCAATGATCTGTAAAGCGCCCAGAGGCAGGGAATGGCCTTAGTCGCGAGACGACCACGCATGAAGATGAGAAGACGCAGTTAGATGCAGAATCCTGCTGGGACAAGAACCCATCAAGGTTAGAGTCTCCCAGTGGGGTTGCATGTCTGCCACGTGGACGGTGAAGATGTTCCCAGAGAATAGGTAGGGCAGATAGGCACAGAAGTCGAGGGGTACAGAGGTACCCACGCAGCCTCCCCTGTCAGACTTTGCACTCAAGTGCAGAAGGCTGGCACGCAAGGTAGCCCTGGGGAGTAGAAACGACAGTGCAGAGTAATCAAGTGGCCCTAGAGATAGCCAGTAGGGGCTACGCGGGTTTATATGAGGAAGAAGAACACCAAACCAGGTATGTAGTCTTTACCTCAGAATACACAACACAAAAACCAAGAACACTCAGTTTTCGAATAAAAGAGGACTGAGGGCACACACACACGGGTCTCACACAGAGAGATTCGAGAGAGAGTTTTGGTGTTCCCGTTGCCTGACTTGAGCGTCGGAGCTACAACGGCCGCTAGAGGCGCCGTCTGTGTGTTTTGCAGGCATCGTTCGGAGTTCCGGCGAAGGTTCCTGTAGCCTCCTTGCAGAACGCGCAGCAGTTAGAAAGCTAGACGAAGGAGTGACGAGGCATTTTCCCCACGCTCGAGTCCACGGCGGGATCAGAAGAAGATCAGAAGAAGACGAATGGAAGAAGAAGATCGGAAGTGGAAGAATGGAAGAAAAAGAATGGAAGAAGAAGATCGAAGGAAGAAGAATGGAAGAAGAAGATCGGAAGAAGAAGAATGGAAGAAGAAGATCGGAAGAAGAAGAATGGAAGAAGAAGATCGAAAGAAGAAGAATGGAAGAAAAAGATCGGAAGTGGAAGAATGGAAGAAGAAGAATGGAAGAAGAAGATCGAAAGAAGAGGAATGGAAGAAGAAGATCGGAAGAAGAAGAATGGAAGAAGAAGATCGGAAGAAGAAGATCGGAAGAAGAAGAATGGCAGAAGAACATCGGAAGAAGAAGAATGGATGAAGAAGATCGGAAGAAGAAGAATGGACGAAGAAGAGGATCGGAAGAAGAAGAATGGAAGAAGAAGATCGGGACAAGAAGAATGGAAGAAGAAAATTGGAACAAGAAGAATGGAAGAAGAAAATCGGAACAAGAAAAACGGAAGAAGAAGAATGGAAATAGAAGATCGGAAGAAGAAGAATGCAAGAAGAGGATCGGAAGAGGACGAACTGAAGAAGAATGGAATAAGAAGATCGGAAGAAGATGAATGGAACAAGAAGATTGGAAGAAGAAGAATGGCCGAAGAAGATCGCAAGAAGAAGAATGGAAGAAGAAGATCAGAAGAAGAAGAATGGAAAAAGAAGATTGGAAGAAAAACAATGAAAGAAGAAGATCGGAAAGAAGAAGATGGGAAGAAAAACAATCAAAGAAGAAGATCAGAAAGAAGAAGATGGGAAGAAGAAGATGGGAAGAAGAAGAATGGAAGAAAAAGATCGGAAGATGAAGAATGGAAGAAGAAGATCGGAAGAAGAAGAATGGAAGAAGAAGATCGGAAGAAGAAGAATGGAAGACAAAGATCGGAGGAAGAAGAATGGAAGAAGAAGATCGGAACAGGAAGAATGGAAGAAGAAGAATGAAACACGTAGATCGGAAGAAGAAGAATCTAAGAAGAAGAATGGAAAAAGAAGATCGAAAGAAGAAGAAGAAGGAGAATGATTGGAACAAGAAGAATGGAAGAAGAAGATCAGAAGAAAAAGAATGGAAGAAGAGGATTGGTAGAAGAACAATGGAAGAAGAAGATCGGAATAAGAAGAATGGAAGAAGAAGATCGAAAGAAGAAAAATGGAAGAAGAAGAAAGGAAGAAGAAGATCGGAAGAACAAGAATCGAAGAAGAAGATGGGAAGAAGAAGAATGGAAGAAGAAGATCGGAAGAAGAAGAATGGAAGAAGAAGATCGGAAGAAGAACATCGGAAGAAGATGAATGGAAGAAGAACATCGGAAGAAGATGAATGGAAGAAGAAGATTGGAAGAAGAAGATCGAAAGAAGAAGAATGGAAGAAGAAGATCGGAAGTGGAAGAATAGAAGAAGAAGAATGGAAGAAGAAGATCGGAAGAAGAAGAATGGAAGAAGAAGATCGGAAGATGAAGAATGGAAGAAGAAGATCGGAAGAAGAAGAATGGAAGAAGAAGATCGGAAGAAGAAGAATCGAAGACAAAGATCGGAGGAAGAAGAATGGAAGAAGAAGATCGGAACAGGAAGAATGGAAAAAGAAGAATGAAACACATAGATCGGAAGAAGAAGAAGAATCTAAGAAGAAGAATGGAAAAAGAAGATCGAAAGAAGAAGAAGAAGGAGAATTGAAGAAGAATGGACGAAGAAGATGGGAAGAAGAAGATTAGAAGAAGAAGAAGGGAAGAAGAAGATCGGAACAAGAAGAATGGAAGAAGAAGATCGGAAGAAGAAGAATGGAAGAAGAAGATCGGAAGAAGAAGAATGGAAGAAGAAGATTGGAAGAAGAAGAATGGAAGAAGAAGATCGGAAGAAGAAAAATGGAAGAAGAAGAAAGGAAGAAGAAGATCGGAAGAACAAGAATGGAAGAAGAAGATAGGAAGAAGAAGAATGGAAGAAGAAGATCGGAAGAAGAAGAATTGAAGAAGAAGATCGGAAGAAGAAGAATGGAAGAAGAACATCGGAAGAAGATGAATGGAAGAAGAACATCGGAAGAAGATGAATGGAAGAAGAAGATTGGAAGAAGAAGATCGAAAGAAGACGAATGGAAGAAGAAGATCGGAAGTGGAAGAATGGAAGAAGAAGAATGGAAGAAGAAGATCGGAAGAAGAAGAATGGAAGAAGAAGATCGGAAGAAGAAGAATGGAAGAAGAAGATCGGAAGAAGAAGAATGGAACAAGAAGATCGGAAGTGGAAGAATGGAAGAAGAAGATCGAAAGAAGAAGAATGGAAGAAGAAGATCGGAAGAAGAAGAATGAAAGAAGAAGATCGGAAGAAGAAGAATGGAAGAAGAAGATCAGAAGAAGAAGAATGGAAGAAGAAGATCGGAAGAAGAACAATGGCAGAAGAACATCGGAAGAAGAAGAATGGAAGAAGAAGATTGGTAGAAGAAGAGAGGAAGAAGAAGATCGGAATAAGAAGAATGGAAGAAGAAGATTGGAAGAAGAAGAATGGAAGAAGAAGATCGGAAGAAGAAGAATGGAAGAAGAACATCGGAAGAAGATGAATGGAAGAAGAAGAAGATCGGAAGAAGACGAATGGAAGAAGACGAATGGAAGAAGAAGATCGGAAGTGGAAGAATGGAAGAAGATGAATGGAAGAAGAAGATCGGAAGAAGAAGAATGGAAGAAGAAGATCGGAAGAAGAAGAATGGAAGAAGACGAATGGAAGAAGAAGATCGGAAGTGGAAGAATGGAAGAAGAAGATCGGAAGAAGAAGAATGGAAAAAGAAGATCAGAAGAAGAAGAATGGAAGAAGAAGATCAGAAGAAGAAGAATGGAAGAAGAAGATCGGAAGAAGAAGAATGGAAGAAGAAGATCGGAAGAAGAAGAATGGAAAGAGAAGATCGGAAGTGGAAGAATGGAAGAAGAAGATCAAAAGAAGAAGAATGGAAGAAGAAGATCGGAAGAAGAAGAATGGAAGAAGAAGATCGGAAGAAGAAGAATGGAAGAAGAAGATCGGAAGAAGAAGAATGGAAGAAGAAGATCGGAAGAAGAAGAATGGCAGAAGAACATCGGAAGAAGAAGAATGGAAGAAGAAGATTGGTAGAAGCAGAATGGAAGAAGAAGATCGGAATAAGAAGAATGGAAGAAAAAGATTGGAAGAAGAAGAATGGAAGAAGAAGAATGGAAGAAGAAGATCGGAAGAAGAAGAATGGAAGAAGAAGATCGAAAGAAGAAGAATGGAAGAAGAAGATCAAAAGAAGAAGAATGGAAGAAGAAGATGGGAAGAAGAATGGAAGAAGAAGATTGGAAGAAGCAGAATGGAAGAAGAAGATCGGAAGAAGAAGAATGGGAGAAGAAGATCGGAAGAAGAATAATGGAAGAAGAAGATAGGAAGAAGAAGAATGGAAGAAGAAGATGGGAAGAAGAAGAATGGCAGAAGAACATCGGAAGAAGAAGAATGGAAGAAGAACATTGGTAGAAGCAGAATGGAAGAGGAAGATCGGAATAAGAAGAATCGAAGAAGAAGATTGGACGAAGAAGATTGGAAGAAGAAGATCGGAAGAAGAAGAATGGCAGAAGAACATCGGAAGAAGATGAATAGAGGAAGAAGAAGATCGGAAGAAGACGAATGGAAGAAGAAGATCGGAAGTGGAAGAATGGAAGAAGAAGATTGGAAGAAGAAGAATGGAAAACGAAGATCAGAAGAAGAAGAATGGAAGAAGAAGATCGGAAGAAGAAGAATGGAAGAAGAAGATCGGAAGAAGAAGAATGGAACAAGAAGATCGGAAGTGGAAGAATGAAGAAGAAGATCAAAAGAAGAAGAATGGAAGAAGAAGATCGGAAGAAGAAGAATGGAAGAAGAAGATCGGAAGAAGAAGAATGGAAGAAGAAGATCGGAAGAAGAAGAATGGAAGAAGAAGATCGGAAGAAGAAGAATGGCAGAAGAACATCGGAAGAAAAAGAATTGAAGAAGAAGATTGGTAGAAGCAGAATGGAAGAAGAAGATCGGAAGAAGAAGAACGGAAGAAGAAGAATGGAAGAAGAAGAACGGAAGAAGAAGAATGGAAGAAGAAGATCGGAAGAAGAAGAATGGAAGAAGAAGATCGGAAGAAGAAGAATGGAAGAAGAAGATCGGAACAAGAAGAATGGAAGAAGAACATCGTCAGAAGAAGAATGGAAGAAGAGGATGGAAGAAGAAGAATATAAGAAGAAGACCGAAAGAAGAAGAATGGTAGAAGAACTTCAGAACAAGAATAATGGAAGAAGAACATCG